>QRFJ01000083.1:759427-777147 GCA_006176705.1 Cocos nucifera
CAATCAAAGGGTTTTATGCAATTTAAACTAGATGCATGTAACTAATTGTATTCTGAAAGGCTTACTTTGCCTCCAGCAATCACCAAAAAATATAAAAATAAAAATAAAACTAATATGATGCATGCTCTAAACAGTTAGGGTTTCTAATCTTATCATGAGGCTTTTAATTAGGTTTAAATGGATATTTTTTTAAATTAATTTAAAAATAAAATAAATAAATAAATAAAAAGAAAAAAGGACTAGGGTTAGGATTGATCTTACCAAAATTAGATGCTTTCTTCATTTTCTCTTTTTTTTTCTACAAAATAAATAAAAAAAATTAGTAAGCAATATTAAAAAAAATATAATTAATTTATAAAAAAAATCAAAGAAATCAAAGATCAAAAATCAAAAATCATTTCCCCGGCAACGGCGCCAAAAACTTGATAGGGACGCGATGTTGTCGTTAAGACACCGTGTTTATCAGTTTAATCCGACTTCTTAAAATCATTGAAAATGCGTAGATAGTAGTGAGTCGGGTCGAATCCACAGGGAAGGTAGTGTTTTTAGATTTGAAATCTTTGATTTTTTTGAGAAGAAAAAGAAAATGATTTGAATTTTGAAATCAAAAGTTGAAGTCGGAAAATTGAAAATAAAAATTAAAAGATGCAGGAAATTTAAACTTTGGTACTAAGATCTACTAGTTAGATCTTAGCATCTACTTGCAATAGCAATAATAATTAAAGTGCAGAAATTAAATTACAATAAAAATAAAAAGCAAGAAATTAAAATATAAAAATAAAATTTTTATTAATTAAAATTTTAGAATTTAAATACATAAAATTTAAAAAAAAAAGATAATAAAATAAAATAGCCTGATCTCTGATCTTGGATCGGCATTGGCAGAAAGATGGTGTAGAAGCTCGGCTCTTCTTCTCGGCACCCGTTGCTTCGAAGCAGCCTTTAACCCATAGCCTGGCTTCGCCCTATACCAAAGCTTCACCTTGATCGGAGATGTTGATTTCTGATGGCCTGGGGTCCTTTTTATAGAGCTAGGAGGGCTGGATATTTTTTCTAAAGGCAATATGGGACTAATAGCCTTTGTAATCGTAAAAATATTGGATAAAATTTGAATTTGAATCAAAATAGCTCTGATATGACTCTGATAAATCTGATAAAATCCAGCCGTTCAATAGGAATCCAACGGTCCAAAAATCATCAAAATCGGATGCAGATAAGCTCAGATCGGGTCGGATTAAATTCTGGCCGTTGGATCGCGCTTGATCGAGGAAATCTGGCCGCAAATCGCGCTTCGGGATCTTGATCACCGTCTGGACCGTCGGATCGAGCGCTGATCCGCCGTGATGTTTGTATCTGAATAAAATTCGGAAGCAACCACAGCCGTCCGATCCTGACCGCAAACAACCACATCCGTCCGATCGCGCAATAATTGTTCCCATGGACCGCGTGGACCGGCCGCACCGCACACCGCAACCAATCAGCGCCGCTGTTGTCGGACGAAAAGACTGAATTACCCTTGTGAGCCGCGATAAATTTCTGTAGACCCTTAAGGGGTCTAGGTCCACCACGTGGCAATCTCTGATTCGCCGGAATTTGCTGAGCTGGCGGTCCACGCCTGGATCGTGGACCGGCTGATGGCTTCAACGGCTGAGTCGGCTTGATGGCTCGGCTTGGCTTGGTGGCTCGGCTTGCGGAGCCGGCTGAGCCGTTTTCTTTTTTTATTTAATTTTTATTTATTTTATATTTTTAAAAATTCATATCTTTTTCATTTTAGCTCCGTTTTACTTGAAATTTATTTCGTTGTGATCAAAAAAATGAGCTCTTTCTATTGATAATAAAATTTTATTTTTTAATTTTTATTATTTTTTATTATTTTTTAATTAATTTTTTAATTAATAAAAATATGAATTTTTCAAAAATTATATATAAATTGATTATTAATTCTTAAAAATTAATATCAATTAATTGATAAATTAATACTTTTATTGATGAATTTATTATACTTATCACACCCGTCCGAGCCTCTCCTTCTCGTCTAAGTGAACGAGGCCTTCGACTTTGCTCGCATAATGAGGTCCTCCTCCTGTTCCTAACGCTGGGGACATGCGGACCATTCCTCTCCCCCCATCTCGTCTAAGGTGAATGAGGCCTTCGCTCGAGAGAGATCTTATCTCTAGCCGAGATTGTCCACGTCGCTCGGGAGAGATCTCATCTCTGGCCAAGGTTGACTCGGTCGCTCGGGAGAGATCTTATCTCTAGCCGAGGTTGTTGCTCGCATTAGGACGAGGTTCTCCTCTTGTTCCTAATGGGTCGTGGGGGCACATAAGGGCCATTGTTAGGGTCTCTCCCTCCATCTCATCCTTTGTGAATGAGGCCTTCACTCGAGAGAGATCTTATCTCTAATCGAGGTTGTCCACGGTCGCTTGGGAGAGATCTCATCTCTGACCGAGGTTGTACCGAGCACTCAGGGAAGATCTTATCTCCTGCGGCCAAGCTTTCCTCGGGGGAGATCTTATCTCCTACGGTCGAGATTGAACCAGGCACTCGGAGGAGATCTCATCTCCTGCGGTCGAGCTTTCCTCGGGGGAGATCTCATCTCCTACGGCCGAGGTTTCCTCGGAGGAGATTTTATCTCCTACAGCCGAGGTCATTGCTCACGTTAGGATGAGGTTCTCGTCCTATTCGTAAGGCGGTAATTATTGACTGCTTCTTCCCTGTCATTGCATGGTTTTCGCATCTAGAAATGATATTATTGAAAGGAAAGAATTTTGTGGAAAGAAAGTTACTGGCAGCGCATCCCCAAATTCTGTGTTTCAGGATCGTGGTAGCGTTGTTCCTCCACATTCTCTCCGGTAGTAAGTCCCAGGCCGGATGACCTCCTTTATCTCATGCTGGCCTTCTCAATTTGGAGCAAGCTCTTGGCTTTGTCGTTGGGAGTCGATGAATTGTCGATGTACCAAGCTCCTCCCCGGGGTAACGTTGATGACGTCATGAGGTGGACGACCTTATAGTTTCTGGTTACGGCAGCGTCCTTAGCCGATCTTCTTCTACCGAAGGTTCAGGCCCTTCCTCCAGCCGAAGGAATTTATCCAGCCGCTTCTTCCTGACGAGCTCCTTAATTTCATCTCACAACTGGATGCATTCCTCAGTGCCGTGGCCGTGGTCGCGATGGTAGAGGTGGTACTTGCTTCGATCGTGCTTGTTTTGGGAAGACCGTAATCCTTCTGGTCTTGGTGGCTGGTTCCTAACTTCGTTGAGAATCTGAGTTCGAGGAGCGTCGAGGGGAGCATAGTCGCGGAACCTTCCGAGAGGAGGGCTTCTTTGCGCCCCTCTATCGGGGTTTCCTCAGTGGCGAGCTCGAGAAGTTCGTGCCCACCTGCTTTCGGAGGGAGTTCGTGGGTGCGGCCGAACTTCATTCCGTTCCTTTGGAAAACCTGCGGGAGAACTTCATGCCACTTCGTCGGGGCTTCCTTAGAGTCATACTCGAGAGGGAGTCCTCGCTTGCCCTGGGGTGGTTGTGAGCTCGACCGAACTTCATCTCACCTTATGTGAAATCTTTGTAGGGGGCTTCCTTGGTGACATACTCGAGCAGGAGTTCGGCCTTGCGTGCGCCGAACTTCATTCCGATGACGAGCTTCGAGGTAAAGTTTGACCTCACTTGCACCGAATTTCGCTCCGCTTTCCCACGAAAGCTTCCATGGGATGACTTCATGTCCCTTTGTCGAAGCTTCCTTGATGATGAGCTTCGAGATGGAGTTCGGCCTCACTTGCATCGAACTTCATTCCGCTTTTCCGCGAGACCCTCCGCGGGGAAAATTTATGCTGCTTTTGTCCAAACTTTCTTAAGGACGAGCTCGAGGGGAGCTCGACTTTCCTCATGTCGGACTTCATTCCGCTTCCCCGCGAGACCCTTCGCGAGAGAACTTCCTGCTGCTTTTGTCCGGACTTCCTTGAGGATGAGCTCGAGGGGAGCTCGGCTTTCCTCGCACCAGACTTCATTCTGAATCTTTATTCCGCTTCCCCGCGAGACCCTTCGCAGGAGAACCTTCCTGCTGCTTTTGTCCAAACTTTCTTGAGGATGAGCTCGAGGGGAGCTCGGCTTTCCTCGCACCGAACTTCATTTCAAATCTTCATTCCGCTTTCTCGTGAGACCCTTCGCGGGAGAACTTCCTGCTGCTTTTGTCCGAACTTCCTTAAGGATGAGCTCGAGGGGAGCTCGGCTTTCCTCACATCGGCCTTCATTCCGCTTTCCCACGAGACCCTCGTGAGAGAACTTCCTGCTGCTTTTGTCTGAACTTCCTTGAGGACGAGCTCGAGGGGAGCTCGGCTTTCCTCGTGCCGGACTTCATTCCACTTTTCCGCGAGATCCTCCGTAGGAGAAACTTTCTGCTGCTTTTGTCCGGACTTCCTTGAGGATGAGCTCGAGGGGAGCTCGGCTTTTCTCGTGCCGGACTTCATTTCGAATCTTCATTCCGCTTCCCTATGAGACCCTTCGTGGGAGAACTTTCTGCTGCTTTTGTCCGAACTTTCTTCTTAAGGACGAGCTCGAGGGGAGCTCGGCTTTCCTCGCACCGAACTTCATTCCGAATCTTCATTCCGCTTTCCTATGAGACCCTTCGTGGGAGAACTTCCCTGCTGCTTTTGTCCGGACTTCCTTGAGGATGAGCTTGAGGGGAGCTCGGCTTTCCTCGCACTGAACTTTATTTCGAATCTTCATTCCGCTTTCCTGTGAGACCCTTCGTGGGAGAACTTTCTGCTGCTTTTGTCTGAACTTTCTTGAGGACAAGCTCGAGGAGAGCTCGGCTTTCCTCGCATCGGACTTCATTCCACTTTCCCGTGAGACCCTCGTGGGAGAACTTTCTGCTGCTTTTGTCCAGACTTTCTTGAGGATGAGCTCGAGGGGAGCTCGGCTTTCCTCGTGCCGGACTTCATTCCGCTTTCCTGCGAGACCCTCCATGGAGAACTTCCTGCTGCTTTTGTCCGAACTTTCTTGAGGATGAGCTCCAGGGGAGCTTGACTTTCCTCGCGTCGGACTTCGTTCCGCTTTCCTACGAGACCCTCGTGGGAGAACTTCCTGCTGCTTTTGTCCGGACTTTCTTGAGGACGAGCTCGAGGGAAGCTCAGCTTTCCTCATGCCGGACTTCATTCCACTTTCCCGCGAGACCCTCCATGGGAGAACTTCCTGCTGCTTTTGTCCGGACTTTCTTAAGGATGAGCTCGAGGGGAGCTCGGCTTTCCTCGCACCGAACTTCATTCTGAATCTTCATTCTGCTTTCCCGCGAGACTCTTCGTGGGAGAACTTTCTGCTGCTTTTGTCCGAACTTCCTTGAGGATGAGCTCGAGGGGAGCTCGGATTTCCTCGCGCCGAACTTCATTCCGAATCTTCTGGTGAAACCTTATGTGGGAGATCTTCTGCTCTCCATTTCTCCTTCCTAAGTGCGATTGGTATGCCTAAATGCTCTTTCTTAAAGTCAGTTCCTCGTGTCCTCATCGCGAGCTTACTGGCAAAGTCTCCATCAGAGGTTGTCGCACGGTCTGCATCATCTCGACGGGACTGCGAACCCATCCAGAACTGCTCTACATCTGTGGTGGCTTCGGATGGAGCCTGGGCTACTGGGGCTGCAACCGAAGTTGGTCGCCGAGTCGAAGCTCTCCTGGAGGCCTTTTCTCTTCGGGAGAGAAAAGAAAGATCTTCAGAGGGGGAAGGAAAAAATCATCGTCGAGCACTCCTTTAAGAATAAGAGAACCTCAGAGGTTCGTGCCCTCCTTCTAGCGCCAATTTGTTGATGCAGAAACTGGTCGTCATCGGAGTCCACTGTAGTGGAGGCCGATGAGGTCGCCATCGAGGATCTACAAAATAAAATTCCATTCGGAGTCGATGGAGGGTGGCTCTAATAGGACCCTCCGACGATCAAGTCAGCTCTGGCCAACAGGAATGGAGTGTTCGCTAGAGAAGAAGAGGGGAGCTTAGAGATTAGAGTTCAGAGATTAGCATATCTGGAGGGTCTCTTTTATAGCGGAGCTTGATGGTGACAGCTGCAGCTGCATGCTGGTGGACTGCTCGAGATTCGATGGAGTCAGTCTCTCGAGAAGGTGCCGTCTACGGTGGATTGATGATGACAGCCATCATCGTCTGATAGCGGATCGCTATCGCTTGCAGTATACTGATGGCGATGGTTGCAGAGCTTGCGGTGGACTGATGGTGATGGCTGCACAGCCATCCGAATGAAGGGTTGAAGGCCTTCATCGTATGCCCATTTTGGAGGAGTTCGAGCTTCTGAAGAGGAAGCTTGGAAGGAGTTTGGCTCCCATGGGCATCTGGCTGAAGGTACGTGGCTCAGGCTCGACCGCTGGGGAGTTCGGTAGGAGCTCGGTCGGCCGAAGGAAGTGTCAGGAAGGAGTCCGGCTCTTGAAGAGGTCCACCCGAAGGATGTCTGAGGTGAGTCTAGCTCCCGAAGAAGTTCGATCGAAGAGGAAGCTTGGAGGGGAGTTCGGCTCTCGTATGCATCTGGCTGGAGGAGTGCGGCTAAGGTTCGACTATTGGAAGTTCGAAAGGAGCTCGATCGCTAGAAGTTCGATCGAGGGATGACCGCTGAGGAGTTCAGCCACTGAGAAGTCTGAAGGAGCTCGACTGAGGCCCGATTGAAGGACTTCGACTGAGGCCCAGCCGTTGGGAGTCCAAAGGAGCTCGGTCGTTGGGCAGTTCGGCTAAAGCCCAACCGCTTGGAGTTCTTCTATGGTTAGTGGTTGCATTAGGCTGAGCAACGAACTAGACTTCGGCGGGAGCGGGGTTTATCCCCAACAAGTTGGATGTATGGGATGAGCTGATTGAGCAAGAGGTTATTTAGTGAAAGAATTAGTCCCAGTGTCGATCAAAGATGATCCAAATTAACAAAGTTATAAAGATCGATTCAAATTTGTGCGAAGAGGATCGCCACCACCGCATCTCATTCCTACGAGCCAATGCTGATGTATTTGCTTGGTCGGCTTTTGATATGCTTAGTATTGATCCAAAAGTTATGGTTCATCGATTTAATGTGGACCTGAACCCCCATCCGATCAGGCAGAAGAAATGAAACTTCACTCCTGAACGATAGAAGGCAATATAGAAAGAGGTTGACAAACTTTTGAGGGCTGGCTTCATCCGAAAAGTCTATTACTCTGAGTGGCTGGCTAATATTATCCTCGTCAGGAAAGCTAGTGAAAAGTGATGCACATGCATTGATTATACAAACCTCAATAAGATATGTTTGATGCGTAGTCGTTGATAGCACCAAAAATAACTCTACTCACTACGTAGGTAGGATGAGTTGAAATCATATCCTCTAGAACCTTGGGCTAAGTTGAGATTGCAAAATAAAAGAAAGAAGATTTATTTTGATTTAGAAAATAAACTATCATAAAATTAATGTAATTATAAAATAAAGAGCTCGAGAATTTTAAATTAATTTTATACTAGCAGAGTTGTATTTTTTAAAAAATATTAAATAAATATGATTAATTTTAAAAAAAATATCTATCTTTTCTCGGCATGCTCCATACTCATAGATCATGGCTCATCTTCAGAAAGTAAAAATTATTTCTAATATTAATTTAATAGAAACGTATAAATAAAAGCATATAAAAGAGAGCAAATAAAGAACTCATGATAATTTAAATGAAAAGCATAATCTTTATTACATACAAAAGAAATACAAGAAAGTTTAGACAATAAAATTCGCTCTGTGTCGTTATAAAATTTCTTCTCCCCTCCCAAGACTACTAGTCTAGCTGCTCATGGAGTAATCCATTCCTCTTTCTCTATGCAAGGCTCTAGTTGGATTTTTGGAATAATCCTTAAGTGAAGGTATAGGAGTCTTTTTATAGGTGACAAGAGGAAAGGATTTTATATGATTTTCAAACATGGGACTAAAGAAAATAATAAGACCTAAAAGATGGAGGGATAAGATTGAAGGATCAAAGCAAATAAAAAAATATAAATTTTTTCTTAAAATATTTTCAAATATTATTTCTTTTCTTAGAATTCCGCAATTCATCTGTTGTGAGTCGCGTCCTGCATTCTTGCCTTCCCCCGCATGAAGCTTTCTTTCTTGATTTTGTTTGTACGTGTCCGAGTCAGTAAGCCATTTCCGCATTCTTGCCTTTCCCCATGTGAAGCTTTCAAAATGCCAACTTGGATTCTCCAAAATCAGCCAATGCCCATAGGGCATTTAATTCTCATCATTAAATGCCAAAGCAAGAACAATTTCAAAATAACATATTATTTTATGTTAATACCATACATATCCTTTACTCTTTTTTTTAAAAAAATTGGACTTTGTATTAAGCTTAAACTTGAACATGTTGGACTTGATGTAGGATTGCATCTTGATAATTAATTATTCCTGAAATATAATACAAGAAGCATCAATTATAAAATAATAGAGATTAAATACATAAATTTGAATACTTCTTATGTCATATTTAATGTATTCATCACATCCTCCAACTTGAACTTTACTCATCCTTGAGTAAAATAGATACATTAGTATTGTATACCGACTCGATCTTGAATGAAAAGTTAGGTTAGGCATCCCAAAAAAATAGATGATACCTGATCAGACCATTAAAGAGATACTTCATTAGATTATCAATTTGATCCAATTAGTGGCTGAGTATTAGCCATAGAAATTTCAAGAGCCCATCTTTCACCAACTTTCCACTTTTCTCTTTAAATTCTCTAACTCAATGTGAGAGAGATTTATTATCTTCCTACAATTTAGTCTCCTTATTATCCACTATATATATATATATATATATATATATATATATATATATATATATATATATATATATATATATATATATATATATATATATATATATTGATTTTTTTACATCTTCATCTTTTGATGCAAACCATAATGCTTACTTAGGTGAAGGAGCCCAATTACTCGGTAGGAAATCAATTTTTTTTTAAAGCAAATTCTAAGAAGAATTTTTACATACCTCGATCTTTCTATCCAATCTCCCATGAAGCAGATTCTTTAATGAGATCAGTAAGAAGAGAGTTCTAGAATTACTCCTAAAATTTGGTCTAGTCTAAATCCTACCATTCATTGGGTTATCTTAATAATTTATCTCTCAGCATTTCTAAAATTATCTAGATCGTTAATCACTTATTGATTAGGATATCTGATCAACTTCAAATTGAAATAAAATTTGGATACACAAAACTAATTATTTTTTATCATACTTGAGGACTTGATTAGTTTCCTTTCTCCCTCCAACTTAATCTATATTATCCTTAATGAAGTAGGAAAATAAAAGGAGAGAGTGCACCTGGGATCATAATTTTGCTTTAGGAGTTGAATATAGCTTTATTGATTAGCAGGCTCTTGTTCTAAATTTCTATAGTTGTAGTAAAATGAAAAATATGAAATCGTTGGGTTGCCTCCCAACAAGAGCTATGTTTTACATCTTCAGTTAGACGTCAAGTTTATTATTCATTATAATGTGGATCACATAGATAGATGGTGTCAATTCATTCTTTATGTGCAATTCCATCTAAATATGGCTTTAGACATTGGCCGTTCTTCTTAACTGTATTGCCATTCTGGGGGTCATGAATTTTAATTACTCCATGTGGAAATATTTGTGTGACAATGAACGGTCCATCCCATCGAGAGCGGAGCTTTCCAGGAAAGAGGCGTAATCTGGAATTGAAAAGCCATACCTTTTGATTCAGCTCAAATGATTTTCTAGAAATGTATTTATCATGAAATACTTTGGTTTGAGTCTTGTAAATTCGTGAACTCTCGTATGCATCATTGCGAAGTTCTTCCAGTTCATTGAGTTGCAACCTCTGATTAAAACCTGCATTCTTCATGTCAAAATTGAACATTCAAATAGCCTAAAGTGAGTCCTTCCATCACTAATGATCATCCTAGGGAAGCCAAAACGACTAAGGATGTTTCATTGGATAAAATTAGTTACAACTTTATTATCATTAATCTGTGTAGCTATTGCCTCCACCTATTTTGACACATAATCAACTGCCACCAGAATATACTCGAATCCAAACGAGACTGGAAAAAGTTTCATAAAATTGATCCCCCAAACATCGAAGATTTCTACTACTAAAATGGGGGTCAGCGGCATCATATCCTTCTTGGATAAATTTTCTATTTACTGACACTTCAAACAACTTCTGCCAAACTCATAAGCATCCTTGAAAAGCGTTGGCCAATAAAATCCACTCTATAGTACTTTTGCTATAGTTTTTCTTCCACTAAAATGTCCCCCCATATGTTGAAGAGTGGCAAAAAGTGAGAATGCTTTTGACTTCATTCTTGAGGATATAACGACAAATAACTTGATCAGGATAGTATTTGAATAGTTTAGATTCCTCCCAGAAATAATGTTTAACTTGCGAATAAAATCGATCCTTTTCCTGTTTTATCCAATGGGAAGGTACTTGTCCTGTTGCCAAGTAATTGACAATATGGGCAAACTATGGAGGTCGGCTAGAGGAGATTGCAAAAAGTTATTCGTCAGAAAATTTCTCTTTAACCTCATCTATGCTTATCGTATGTTCAACTAAGATTCTAGAGATGTGGTCAGCTACCACATTTTCGGAACCCTTCTTATCTCGATTTTCATATCAAATTCTTGCAAAAGAAGGATCCATCTAATCAATCGCGGTTTAGTATCTTTCTTTGAGAGAAGATGTTTTAAAGCCGCATGATCAGAGTAAACTAGAACCTTAGACCCTAACAGATATGAGCGAAATTTTTCAAGGACGAACACTACTACTGATAGCTCTTTTTCTATTGTGGTGTAGTTTAATTGGGCATTGGAAAGAGTCTTGCTAGCATAATAGATCACATGTGGCTCCTTATTAGTTTTTTGGCCTAAGATGGCATCTATTGCAAAGTTAGAGGTGTCACACATAATCTCAAATGGAATGGACCAGTCAGGGGATTTTATTATAGGTGCTATTGTTAGGGCTGTTCGTAACATATTGAAGGCTTTCAAGCAGTCTTCATCAAAGATAAATGGTATGTCCTTGGCTAATAGATTGCACAAGGGTCTTGAAATCTTGCTGAAGTCTTTGATGAAGCGTCTATAAAATTTGGCATGACCTAAGAAGGATCGTATTTATCGAACCGAAGTGAGAGGTGATAATTTAGAAATGATCTCAACTTTGGCTTTGTCTACCTCGATCCCTTTTTTAGAAATAATATGTCCTAATGCAATTTCTTTCTGCATCATGAAATGGCTCTTTTTCCAACTTAGGACGAGATTCATCTTTATACACCATTTAAGAACTTTGGAAAGATTATGGAGACAATCCTCAAAGGTGGTTCCAAATACAGAAAAATCATTCATAAAAACTTTGAGATATTTATCCACCATATCCAAAAAAAAATGGTCAGTATGCACCGTTGAAATATAGCGGATGCATTGCAGAGTCCGAATGGCATACGCCAAAAAGCGAAGGTGCCATAGGGATAGGTAAAGGTAGTCTTTTCTTGATCATCTAGAAATATAGATACTTGATTGTACCCTGAATAACCATAAAAAATATAGAAGAAACTTTGTCCTGCTAACCGTTCTAAGATTTGGTCGATGAAGGGCAATGAAAAATGGTCCTTCATAGTAACAACATTTAGTTTTCTATAATCTATGCATACTCACCATCCAGCTGATATGCGAGTGGAAAATAGTTCATCTTCTTCGTTCTCAACCACATTAATACTTGATTTCTTTGATACTACTTGAGTGGGACTGATCCATTTACTATCGGATATGGGGTAGATGATTCCAGCATCTAATCACTTTACCACCTCTTTTTTTACTACTCGCTTGTTTGGGTTCAATCTCCTCTACATACCTCGATGGGATTTGGCATCTACCTAGAAATGAATATAGTGCATGCAGATGGAGGGATCAATTCTTTTTAAATCGACAATGGACCAATCGATAGCTTCTTTGTATTCCTTCAGAACACCAACCAATTATGTTTCCTGATTCGAGGTCAAGTTTGATGCAATAATCATTGGGAGGGTGTCATTGGATCCTAGAAATATATACTTGAGTGTGGCAGGAAGGGATTTCAATTTTAGCATAGGTGGTTGTTGACGCAGAAATTGATCGTCGTCGGGATCCGCTGGAGTGGAGGTCGATGAGGTCGCCACCGGGGATCTGCAAAACAAAGTTCCATCCGGAGCCGGTGGGGGATAGCTCTGACAGGACCCTCCGACGATCAAGTCAACTCTAGCCAACAGGAATGGAGTGCTCGGAATGAGTTTCGGAGCTTAGGGAAGAAGAGAAGAGCTTAGAGATTTCAGAGAATTAGCATATCTGGAGGATCCTTTATAGGCGGAGCTTAGTTGATGATGACGGTCATACCGCTGCATGGAGTTTGGCATGGAGAGGCGTTGTCAGGTGGATGGTGACAGCCATACTGGTGAGTCGTAGGCCGCACGGAGTTTGGTATGGAGAGAAAGGCGCCATTAGACGGATGGTGACGGCCATACTGACAGATCATGGGCCGCATGGGGCTAGTTACGGAGAGAGTGACATCGTCAGTAGTGGTGGCCATACCATCCAGTCTCGTTGTTCGTCTAGAGGAGTTTGAATTTGTAGGAGAGTTCGATTGAAGGAAAAGCTCGGAAGAAGTTCGGCTGTAAAGAAGTTCGGAAGAGCTTGACCGGCTGAAGGGACGGTCGCTTGGAGAGTTCGACCAAGGGACGACCATTGAGAAGTTCGAGCGTCGGGGGATTCCGTTAAAGTCCGACCGCTTGGAGTCCAAGGAGCTCGACCGCTAAGCAGTTCGACCGACTGAACGGATTCGAAGGAGCTCGGACGCTAGGAGTTTGAGGAGCTCGATCGCTAAGCAGTTCGACCGACTGGAGGGATTCGGTTAAGACCCATCTGCTGGGCGTCCCAGGAGCTCTTCTGTGGCTACTGATTGCATTAGGCTGGGCATCGAACTAGACTTCGATGGAAGTGGGGTTTATCCCCAACACTAGCCCCCCCACTCTCGAGTTCGAGACTCGAAGGAAGGGAGTGCAGGAAAGGCGACTGCTGAAGTCTTCTTCTGAGCTTCATGCTGGTTCAGATCGAAGCTCGGAGGAGATCTCATCTCCTGTCGTGGTTGATATGGGTGCTCGGAAGAGATCTGATCTACAGCCGGGGTTGCCTCGATCGCTCGGGAGAGATCCTATCTTTTATCGAGGTCGAAGTTGAAGCTCTCCAGCTGAGGTTGGTCCAGTCGCTCGGGAGAGACCTTATCTGACCGAGGTTGAAGTTGAAGCTCTCCAGCCGAAGTTGGTACAGTCGCTCGAAAGAGATCCTATCTCTTTTGGCCGAGGTTGATGCGTGCGCTCACATTAGGACGAGGTTCTTCTCCCATTCTTAACTTTGACTTTGCTCGCATTAGGATGAGGTTCTCCTCCTATTCCTAATCGAGGTTATCAACGGTCATTTGGGAGAGATCTTATCTCTAGTCGAGGTTGTCGCTCGCATTAGGATGAGGTTTTCCTTCTGTTCCTAATCAAGGTTGATACGATCGCTCGAAAGAGATCTTATCTCTAGCCGAGGTTGACATGGTCGCTTGGGAGAGATCTTATCTCTAGCCGAGGTTAATGCTCGAGAGATATCTTATCTCTAGCGAGGTTAATGCTTGCGTTAGGGAGTTCTCCTTCTATTCCTAATCGAGATTGTCAACGGTCGCTCGGAGAGATTTTCTCTTTAGTCGAGGTTGTCGCTCGCGTTAGGATGAGGTTCTTCTCCTGTTGCTAACTGAGGTTGTCAACGATCGCTCGGAAGAGATCTTATCTCGAGCCGAGGTTAATGCTCGAGAGAGATCTTATCTCTGGCCGAACTTCTCGAAAGAGATCTTATCTCTAACCGAGGTTGTCGCTCACGTTAGGATGAGGTTCTCCTTCTGTTGCTAACTGAGGTTGTCAATGGTCGCTTGGGAAGAGATCTTATCTCTAGTCGAGATTAATGCTCGGAAGAGATCTTATCTCTGGCCAAACTTCTCGAGAGAGATCTTATCTCTAGTCGAGGTGGTCGCTCGGAAGAGATCTTATCTCTGACCGAGGTTGATTCTCGGGAGAGATCTTTCCTCTGATCGAGCTTCTTGAGAGAGATCTTATCTCTGATCGAGGTTGATTCTCGGAAGAGATCTTATCTCTGGTCGAACTTCGAACTTCTCAGGAGAGATCTTATCTCTAGCCGAGGTGGGTCGCTCGGGAGAGATCTTATCTCTGGCCGAGGTTGATGCTCACGTTAGGATGAGGTTCTCCTCCTGTTCCTAATCGAGGTTGTCAACGATCGCTCGGAAGAGATCTTATCTCTGGTCGAGGTTGATTCTCGGAAGAGATCTTATCTCTGGCCGAGCTTCTCGGAGAGATCTTATCTCTAGCCGAGGTGGTCGCTCGAGAGAGATCTTATCTCTGGCTGAGGTTGATTCTAGAGAGAGATCTTATCTCTGGCAAACTTCTCAGAGAGATCTTATCTCTTAGCCGAGGTGGCTCGATTAGGAATGAGAGTTTCTCCTTCTATTCCTAATCGGGATTGTCAACGATCGCTCGGGAGAGATCTTATCTCTAGCCGAGGTTGTCATTCGCGTTAGGACGAGGTTCTCCTCCTGTTCCTAATCGAGTTGTCAAACGGTCGCTCGCTCGGGAGAGATCTTATCTCTAGCCGAGGTTGATGCTTGCGTTAGGACGAGGTTCTCCTCCTGTTCCTAACGGAGGTTGTCAACGGTCGCTCGGAAGAGATCTTATCTTTAGCCAAGGTTGTCGCTCGCGTTAGGATGAGGTTCTCCTTCTGTTCCTAACCGAGGTTGTCAACGGTCGCTCGGGAGAGATTTATCTTAGCTCTCTTAAGAGGTCTGTTCCTATACGGTCTCGCTCTAGCCGAGGTTGGCGTTAGGACGAGGTTCTCCTCCTGTTCCTAATCGAGGTTGTCAACGGTCGCTCGGGAGAGATCTTATCTCTAGCCGAGGTTGTCGCTCGCATTAGAACGAGGTTCTCCTCCTGTTCCTAATCGAGGTTGTCAACGGTCGCTCGCTCGGGAGAGATCTTATCTCTAGTCGAGGTTGATGCTCGCATTAGGACAAGGTTCTCCTCGTCCGGCCGAGGTTAATACTCGAGAGAGATCTCATCTCTGGCCGAACTTCTTCGGGAGAGATCTTATCTCTAGCCGAGCTTTCCTAGGAAAAGATCTTATCTCCTGCAGTCGAGGTTGTTGCTCGCGTTAGGACGAGGTTCTCCTCCTATTCCTAACGTGGCAATCTGCTTCTTTCCTGTCATTGCATAGTTTTCGCATCCAGAAATAACATTATTGGAAGGGAAGAATTTTACCGAAGGAAAGTTACGAGCAGCATATCCCCATTTGAGGGTCGTCGGGGCATTGTTCCTCGGAATTCCCTCGGGCAGTAAGTCCTATCCAGATGACCTCCTCTATCTCATGTCGGCCTCCTCAATTTGGAGCATGCTTCTCTTGGCTTTGACGCTGGGAGGTGACGAATCGCCGATGTACCAAGCTCTTCCTAGGGGTGATGTTGATGACGCCGCAATGCGGCCGACTTTTTTGTCGTTTCTGGCTACGACAGCACCCTTGACCGATCATCTCCTGCTTCAGACTGGCGTCGAAGGAATTTACCCAGTCACCCCTTTTTAACGAGCTCTTTAATTTCATCTTGGAGCAGAGCATAATCCTCAGTATCGTGGCCGTGGTCGCAATGGTAGGGGCATTACTTGCTTCGATCGCGTACGTTTGGGAAGGCCGTAGTCCTTCCGATCTGGCCATACGTTTGGGTGGCTGGCTCTTAACTTCGCTGAGAATTCGGGTTAGAGGAGTGGGGCGTAGTCGTGGAATCTTTCGGGAGGGCTTTTTTGCGCCCTTTTGTCGGGGCCTCCTTGGTGGCGAGCTCGAGGAGTTTGGGGTTGTAAAATCTATAGGAGAACTTTATGCCTCGTTGTCGGGGCTTCCTCGATAACGAGCTCTAGGGTGAGTTCGGCGGCCTTGCTTCCGTTGGGGAGGTTGTGAGTGCGGCCAAACTTCATTCTGCCTTCCATGAAACTTTCTACGGGAGAACTTCCTTGATGACGAGTTTGAGGGAGGGTTCGGCCTCGACCGAACTTCATTCCATCCTCTTGTGAAACCTTCTGTCGGAGCTTCCTTGGAGTCATACTCGAGAGGGAGTCCTCGCTTGCCCTGGGACAGTTGTGAGCTCGACCGAACTTCATCTCATCTCGTGTGAAATCTTTATAGGGGGCTTCCTTGGTGACATAATCAGCTTGAAGTTCGGCCTCACTTGCGCCGAACTTCATTCTAATGATAAGGTTTGAGGGGAGAGTTCGACCTTGCGTGCGCCGAACTTCATTCTGATGATCAGCTTTGAGGTGAAGTTCGGCCTAACTTGCACCGAACTTCATTCCGCTGACGAGCTTTGAGGCGGAGTTTGGCTCACTTGCACCGAACTTCATTCCAATGATGGCTTTTGGGGGAGTTTGGCTTTCTTCCGCCGAACTTCATTTCGACCTCCTGGTAAAATCTTCCGTGGGAGATCTTCTGCTCTCCGTTTCTCCTTTCTAAAGGCGATTGGTATGCCCAAATGCTTTTTCTTAAGGCCGGTTCCTCGCGTCCTCATGGCGGGTTTGCTGGCAAAGTTCTCCGCTGGAGGTTGTCGCACGGCCTGCATCATCTCGGCGGGACCATGAACCCGATCAGCAGATTGAACTGCTCTACATCTGCGATGGCTTCAGGTAGAGCCTGAGCTGTCGAGGCTGCAATGGGAGCCGGTCGCCGAGTTGAAGCTCTCCTGGATGCATTTTCTCTTCGGAAGAGAAGAGAGAGATCTCCAGAGGGGGAAGAGAAAAGTCATCGAGCACTCCTTTAAGAATAAGAGAATCTCGGAGGTTCAGCCCTCCTTCTAACACCAATCTGTTGATGCAGAAATCGATCATCATCGAGGTCCGCTGGAGTGGAGGTTGATGAGGTCGCCGTCGGGGACCTGCAAAATAAAGTCCCGTCCGAAGCCGATGGAGGGATGGCTCTGACAGGATCCTCCGACGATCAAGTCAGCTCTGGCCAATAGGAATGAAGTGCTCGGAATGAGTTTCGAAGCTTGGGGGAGAAGAGGAGAGCTTAGAGATTTCAGAGAATTAGCGTATCTGGAGGGTCCTTTATAGGCGGAGCTTAGTTGATGGTGACGGCCATACCATCGCATGGAGTTCGGCATGGAGAGGCATTGTCAGATGGATGGTGACAGTCATACTGGCGAGTCATGGGCCGCATGGAGTTCGGTACGGAGAGGAAGGTGCCATCAGGCGGATGGTGACAGCCATACTGGCAGGTCATCGGCCGCATGAGGCTGGTTATGGAGAGAGTGGCATCGTCAGTAGTGGCGGCCATACCGTCCAGTCTCATTGTTCGTCTAGAGAAGTTTGGACTTGTAGGAGAGTTCGGCTGAAGGGAAAGCTCGGGAGGAGTTCGACTATAGAGAAGTTCGGAGGAGCTCGATCGGCTGAAGGGACGGTCGCTTGGGGAGTTCGGCCGAGGGGCGACTGCTGAGGAGTTTGGGTGTCGGGGGATTCCATTAAAGTCCGACCGCTTGGAGTCCAAGGAGCTCGGCCGCTAAGCAGTTCGGCCGGCTGAATGGGTCCGAAGGAGCTCGGACGCTAGAAGTTTGAGGAGCTCGACCGCTAAGCAGTTCGGCC
>QRFJ01000083.1:777157-820410 GCA_006176705.1 Cocos nucifera
GAGTTCGACCTTGCGTGCGCCGAACTTCATTCTGATGATCAGCTTTGAGGTGAAGTTCGGCCTAACTTGCACCGAACTTCATTCCGCTGACGAGCTTTGAGGCGGAGTTTGGCTCACTTGCACCGAACTTCATTCCAATGATGGCTTTTGGGGGAGTTTGGCTTTCTTCCGCCGAACTTCATTTCGACCTCCTGGTAAAATCTTCCGTGGGAGATCTTCTGCTCTCCGTTTCTCCTTTCTAAAGGCGATTGGTATGCCCAAATGCTTTTTCTTAAGGCCGGTTCCTCGCGTCCTCATGGCGGGTTTGCTGGCAAAGTTCTCCGCTGGAGGTTGTCGCACGGCCTGCATCATCTCGGCGGGACCATGAACCCGATCAGCAGATTGAACTGCTCTACATCTGCGATGGCTTCAGGTAGAGCCTGAGCTGTCGAGGCTGCAATGGGAGCCGGTCGCCGAGTTGAAGCTCTCCTGGATGCATTTTCTCTTCGGAAGAGAAGAGAGAGATCTCCAGAGGGGGAAGAGAAAAGTCATCGAGCACTCCTTTAAGAATAAGAGAATCTCGGAGGTTCAGCCCTCCTTCTAACACCAATCTGTTGATGCAGAAATCGATCATCATCGAGGTCCGCTGGAGTGGAGGTTGATGAGGTCGCCGTCGGGGACCTGCAAAATAAAGTCCCGTCCGAAGCCGATGGAGGGATGGCTCTGACAGGATCCTCCGACGATCAAGTCAGCTCTGGCCAATAGGAATGAAGTGCTCGGAATGAGTTTCGAAGCTTGGGGGGAGAAGAGGAGAGCTTAGAGATTTCAGAGAATTAGCGTATCTGGAGGGTCCTTTATAGGCGGAGCTTAGTTGATGGTGACGGCCATACCATCGCATGGAGTTCGGCATGGAGAGGCATTGTCAGATGGATGGTGACAGTCATACTGGCGAGTCATGGGCCGCATGGAGTTCGGTACGGAGAGGAAGGTGCCATCAGGCGGATGGTGACAGCCATACTGGCAGGTCATCGGCCGCATGAGGCTGGTTATGGAGAGAGTGGCATCGTCAGTAGTGGCGGCCATACCGTCCAGTCTCATTGTTCGTCTAGAGAAGTTTGGACTTGTAGGAGAGTTCGGCTGAAGGGAAAGCTCGGGAGGAGTTCGACTATAGAGAAGTTCGGAGGAGCTCGATCGGCTGAAGGGACGGTCGCTTGGGGAGTTCGGCCGAGGGGCGACTGCTGAGGAGTTTGGGTGTCGGGGGATTCCATTAAAGTCCGACCGCTTGGAGTCCAAGGAGCTCGGCCGCTAAGCAGTTCGGCCGGCTGAATGGGTCCGAAGGAGCTCGGACGCTAGAAGTTTGAGGAGCTCGACCGCTAAGCAGTTCGGCCGGCTGGAGGGGTTTGGCTAAGACCCGTCTACTGGGCATCCCAGGAGCTCTTCTGCGGCTACTGGTTGCATTAGGCTGGGCATCGAACTAGACTTCGACGGGAGCGGAATTTATCCCCAATAGTGGTGATTCTAAAGATGGGGCTATTGGTGTACTAGCTAACGTGGTTAATGGCTCATACTTAATTATCCATGGAGAAGTGGTTTTATTATAGGGTGTATCTAATAGGATATTAGCTTTTTTAATATATCCCTCTATATCAAAGTCATGCACTCCAAAGTGAGCCAAGCAGGTATCTAAGAGATCTAGTGCTAAAATTATGGGTGTTGCATCTTCTATAATGTCCTCTAGTATATCTACTTCGAAGCAACTATCCATTGATGATCTTTGGAAGCACCAAATACATTCAGTCTCAGTTTTTTATTCCCAAATGATACATCAATCTTTTGACACCAAAAATTCGGCGCCAAGTTACAAGGGCTTATCCTAAAAAGATTCAAGAATTCGATGACTAGAAAATGAAAGGGCAATCTAAGGCCGGCCTTCAAGTATTCTTTGTAAACATCTACCCAGTCAGGACGAGAAAGAGCTATTCACTCCTCGGAGTTGGTGGCCTCTAACTTAAAGTTGACCGAGACTTGATACTTTAACTTAATAAAATATAAGTCCTCGATGGTGAGGACAGAGTTAACTCTAAAAGGATCGTAGTCCGAGATTTCTTGTTCTTCGGACCTATCCAAAGAACCAGCTACCTCGGACTCACAGTCCTCGCTTCTCGAATGGTCACCCGTACTCCAAGTGGCAAGAGACAAACTCGGTTCACTCATTTTAGGTGAAAAAAAACTAACCTATGGGAGTGTTGTGGCCGAACAATGGAGGAATAGGGACGAGATTGAGGGACGAGATTGACGAAAGGTCGGTCTCGACCGAGCAACCACTTCACAAATGTAAAGTGCTGGAGTTCTCCTAACTGCAACAACAACAGTAAAAAATTGAAATGATAGTGATCCCTATTTATAGAAGACCTAGATGGCTTTGATCTACTGTCGGTTCGCCAAACTCCCTGATTCTTTGCCAGGTTGCGAGTGCCTATTGGATAGAATAGATGGCTTTGGAGGCTGATGGTCTCCCATAAGTCCCTTCAAGGTGCCGATCTCCAACATGGGGCAATACGACCTTATTTTAAAGATTGGTCTTGGCTTCGAAAGGATACTCACGTCGATCGAGCAATAAAAGCTCGGCTTTGTGACTCATTCTCGGCCAAGTATTCATCAGTCTTAGCCGACCTACTATACTAAGCCATCCAAAGATGATCGATCGTTGTTCGCCTACCCCCGACCAACCTTCCTTTGCAACAGGCTACTTGCATACTAGCAATTTGCCATAGGTCCCACCTAGCCGATCAATCTTCCAGAGCGGTTGTGTTATTGGTTGGATATTGCAGACCTACTATAGCTCATCATTGGACAAACTATTTCTCAAGATAAGTCTTCCTCGAGTTAACCGATGAGAAGCTATTCACAGCCGACCTACCTACCATAGCTCGTATATTATCAACTAATCTCAAACAATCTACCATAGCTCATACATTGCCAACCAATCTTTATGAACGGTGACCTATCATAAATCGGACTATGCTGACCTATTATAGTTCATCAATGAACGAGCTATTTTCATCTCCCTTGAATGGTCCTCTCTAAATTAATTAGTGACGAGCTATTTCTATTCTGACAATCTATTATAAGTCATCTATTACCGAACTATCTCCATCTCTTCTTCCTAAATTATGAAAGTCTGAATAAAGAAGGAATTCCTTGCGATCTCATCTTTTTAAAAAGAAAAAATATCTTCTGAATCAATCTAGAGTGATAAATTTGGAAGGTTGTTAGAATTTTAGACTGACACGATTCTAATTCATCTCCTATAAATAAAGGAGCTTTGGGATCCTCTAGGTAAGCATTCAATTCGATGCTTTCTTTCTTTTTATTTTTCGGTCTTTTAACTTGAGTGTTGGAGATCTTTGTCGGAGAAGTTTCTGGTGAGAATTTTTGTGCAAGAGATTAGGTCAAGCTTCGGTGGCGGTTCATCCTCGGCCATAAATTTTTTGACGATTGATTTCAGATAGAAAGATTAAGGAGCAACAGATAATATTCTCAATATCCAAAAAAAAATGAACGGTCATCTGGGTGACATGCAAAAGATCTTGTTTTGATACATCTTAGGTAACAGGCACGAAGGAGATACGAAGGAAAGAAAATTATTTCACGAAACTTTCGTAAATATGTGATTTGATATAAGAAAATTTAGGAAGCCTGCCTCGCTGGCAGCGCCCCGTCCTGTTTCCCGATTGCCTCAGCCTTTCGCTATCCCAAGCGTTTCCAAACGTGGGCTCGGGATGTCCGCTTGGCGCTTCCGAGCAGGAATCAACCTGACTCGGCCGTAACTCGTAAACCCTTGAACCCGCCCGAGCCGGTTCTTGATTCGGTGACACGGAAGGGGGAGAGCAGCGAGCGGATCGCTCGCCTCCGTACGCGAAACCAGCGGTCCGACGTCGACCGAATCCTGGTGATCGCTGCTCGTCGCAGGCGTAGAGGCGGTGAGACCTGACGGTCCAGTCCGGTCCGATATGCAACAGGCAATTAAAGCTTGAGCCGGTCAATGCGGTTCAAAATTTTTATTTCCAACGGCCGGTTTGCCGGTCTAATTCTCGAACCGAGAAAAATTTTGGTCGACCTGTTTCAACCCGAGCTTCCTTTACACGCAACGCGCGTGCCTCGACGCAACTTCAAACCCTATAAAACCTTCGGCCGCCTCTTCTTCCCCCGCTCCTTCTTCCCGCGGCCCCTTCTCTCCGTCGCGGATCCTCTCTTTTTTTCCCTTCAGAGTCCAGCGGAAGACGCGCATAGGCCAACCAAGAAGAAGGTATGCCCTCAAATATCTTTCGGTTCGATTACGTTTACTTGTTTTGTTTCATAGAAATTGATCGATTTCCCCCAGGATCTGCTTCCGGGTAGATTCATAGCTACGCTTTATATTTGGATAAAGATCTCATCTCTTTCAACCTAAAAGTCGTTACATTTCTTATTTTCTTCGGGCATTCGAGGCTTTTTTTTTTTTTTTTTGGACATAAAGGTCGAATTTTTAGGTGAATATTAGGGTTTTTTTCTCGTCTTTTTTTTTTTTCTTTTATTTATGCGGATATTAAGGTTTATTCATTCTGTTGAAGTATCTAGCCTGTCTTCCTTTCTAACTCGCGCTGCTTCAATTTTTAGGTTTGTTGGATTCAAGAAGTAAAGAGCAAAAATCATGGCTTCTCGTTTCTGGACGCAGGTGATATTGGCTTACAACCTTCATCCTAATTTTTACCCTCAGTCTTCTATGTCTTCTTGATTTGAAAAAAAAAAACCTGTCTTCTTGAATCCCAGGGTGGTGGCAGTGAATCCGAGGAGGAGGAGGAGGAGACCAGTGAGTATGGTGAGGGAAGTGATGCCGAGGTGGGAGCAGCCGAGACCGGCGGCGCCACTGCAGGGAGCCGTTACCTCAAGGAAAATGCAAGCGACAGTGATGAGTCAGATGGGCAACATCGCGTGGTCAAATCAGCTCGGGACAAGAGGTTCGATGAGATGGCGGCCACCGTCGATCAGATGAGGAATGCTATGAAGATCAATGACTGGGTCAGCCTCCAGGAGAGCTTTGAGAAGATTAACAAGCAGTTGGAGAAGGTGGTCCGGGTAACTGAGTCCGAGAAGGTCCCTAACCTCTACATTAAAGCCCTTGTGATGCTGGAGGATTTCTTGGCTCAGGCACTGGCCAATAAGGATGCCAAGAAGAAGATGAGCAGCAGCAATGCAAAAGCTCTCAACTCGATGAAGCAGAAGCTGAAGAAGAACAACAAGCAGTTTGAGGAGCTGATAATGAAGTATCGGGAGAAGCCAGAGAGTGAGGACGAAGGGACAGAGGATGGGGATGAGCAAGAAGAGGAGGATGAAGATGAGGTAGAAGAGGACCCTTCAAGGATTGCAATGTCTGACGTGGAAGATGAGGATGAGGAGGACAGTGATGAGCAGACCAGGGGTGGTGGGGCCTGGGAGAAGCAGATGAGCAAGAAGGATAAGCTTATGGACAAGCAGTTTATGAAGGATCCCAGCGAGATCACATGGGAAATTGTTGACAAGAAGCTTAAAGAGATTGTTGCAGCAAGGGGTAGGAAGGGAACTGGGAGGGTCGAGCAAGTTGAGCAACTTACATTCTTGACCCGTGTGGCAAAAACCCCTGCCCAGAAGCTTGAGATCCTTTTCAGCATGATCTCGGCCCAGTTTGATATCAACCCAAGCTTGCTTGGGCATATGCCAATTAATGTGTGGAAGAAGTGTGTTGGTAATATGCTACTTGTACTTGACATCCTTGAGCAGTACCCAAACATTGTTGTTGATGACTCGGTTGAGCCTGACGAACACGAGACCCAGAAGGGTGCAGACTACAAAGGGACAATCCGAGTTTGGGGAAATCTGGTTGCATTCCTTGAGCGGTTGGATTCGGAGTTTTTCAAGAGCTTGCAGTGTATCGATCCTCATACTCGTGAGTATGTTGAGAGGCTTAGGGATGAACCTTTGTTTTTGGTTATTGCACAGAATGTTCAGGACTATCTTGAGAGGGTAGGGGATTTCAAGGCAGCTTCCAAGGTGGCATTGCGACGAGTTGAGCTTATATATTATAAGCCTCAGGAGGTCTATGATGCAATGAGGAAGTTAGCTGAACAGAGGGAAGATGGTGCTGAAGGGATTGGAGCGGATGGTGATGTGGCAGCTGGTGCTGAAGGCCAACCAGCTGAGGAGAATAGGGGCCCACCACCATTTGTTGTGATTCCTGAACTTGTTCCTAGGAGGCCTACATTTCCAGAGAGTAGTCGGACATTAATGGATGCATTGGTGTCTCTGGTTTATAAATATGGAGATGAGAGAACTAAGGCTAGGGCTATGCTTTGTGATATATACCACCATACCATCTTTGATGAGTTCCCTTTTGCTCGTGATCTTCTCTTAATGAGTCATTTGCAGGATGGGATTCAGCTCATGGACATATCATCACAGATCTTATTCAACAGGGCAATGGCACAGCTTGGCTTGTGCGCCTTTAGGGCAGGGTTGATAACAGAAGCTCATGGATGCCTCTCTGAACTGTATGCAGCAGGAAGAGTGAAAGAGTTACTTGCACAAGGTGTATCACAAAATCGTTACCATGAGAAAACTCCTGAGCAGGTACTTCTTCGCTTATTTAATATTTCCTTTTTGATTCTATTATTGCATTTTGTAAGTGCATATGCTCTCTTGATTACACTAAAGATGATCGGATTTTTTTTTTTTAATAGCATTGTACATCTTACTATCATTCAAATTAATTTTGATTTTGAAATTGTTTTCCTAGTATGAGTATAATGTAGATAGAATTTCTTTGCTGATGCATGGATAGATTTAGTTCACCCTGTTACAATGCCAATTAGGGTTTCCATGTTTTTGATGATTGTCTTGCATCTCCTGCTGTTTTAGATGCTGCACTTTCATGTTTGCTTGCACATGCTAACCTAATGTTATTGTGGTACTATTTGTAATTTTTCTTTTTATTGTTTTTATTTGTTAACAAGTGTATAACTATGGCATATCAAGTATTGCTTAGGCATTGTAAATTTGATCAGCTTGTGGTGGTGATTTATCACATTTTAGATTGTATAAGGCCTTAAGTTGGAAAATTGTTCCTTTGTTAATCCCTTCTGTCATTGCAAGTATCATATGCATGTCCTTGCATCTCTTTTAGATTGCTAACCCACTAAAATGTTTCTCAATTAGAGAAAGGTTGAGTAAACACCAAGATGATTATTTTCCTTGGTTTTTAAATTGCAAAATTTTGCTTTAGCAGTCTCATCAATACATGTGAGTCATCTATGTGCACAATCCATTATTTAGGGCTGCAAAATGGTTGGTCAAAGGCAGATAGATTTGGAACGTAGGTATTTGATGCACATGAAGGCATTTATATGACGTTAAAGGAGTAGAATTTGATTTGTAGCAATGCTAGAAAATAAAATATGTTAGTTTTCTTGATAATCCTTTTTTCCTCTTTGATATTGAAAATGTTGAGCTTGTTGAGCTCCTTGCATTTACAGGAGGAATGATAGGATCTAGGTATCGGAAGTGCATGACAAGTTGCTCGTGGAAATACCCTTAATTTATAAAAGATGGCCTAGCAGTCATTGACCAAACAATTTGATTCAAAATGGGAAAATATGGGAAGATGATTTATTGATTCAAAAGATCTTAAATTACAGTTATGGAGGTAAGAGTTTGGGTGTAAGCAGAAGAATGCCTTTGCATATCCAGCTGTGTAATCAAATTCTGTCATCTAAGATAAGTTGCTAGCTATTGCTTTCTCAGGTTGGATGCCCCCCCGCCCAACAAAACACTCACAAATACGCGCGCGCGCGCGCACAAAAGAAAAAACCATTTGCTATGGCTGAGACTCAATTCAAGTCAGCCTTTTGGCTCTGCATACTTGCCGTTCTTGAGGAAGTGGGAGAGGAACACAAAGGAAAAGTAAGAGAGTGGGTGGGCAGAAAAGGAAATAAGCAAGTTAGAACAAGAGGGATAAGTGAGAAGATGGTAATTGGGATGACAATTGGATTACTTTGTCTTTCTCTCTCTTGTATTTTAGGAAAGAACATGGGTGGTTTATTGTATATTAGTGATCGGGTTTTGGGTACATGTTTAGGAGGTAAGTTCTCTTCTTAAGATTCTTATGAGTAGTTGCATGCAACTCATTCTAGATTAAGGAATTGCTTGAAAGTTAGCAACATTAAATTAAGTGAAGATACTTGATCATGTTATAAAGTATGATAAACATTATCTTAATCATTTTAGAGACCAACTATTCACATTAAACTAGTACATCACCATTTAGACCTATAAAAAATGCAGTAAATTTTAGTTATTGGCGATCTTAGCTGTTTAAGAGTTTTCACTGATTCTGGTAACTTTGGTTCTCCTTAAATGATGTAAGATAACAGTTTCTGGTGGTAAACTTTGCTTGCTGACTTTTTATTGAAAATCTTAACTAGTAGACATCCAAGTGCTTATAAGTTCTTTTAAGTATACCCTTTGTGAAGTGTTTTGATTGATTAGTTGGTGTTGGCACAGGTGCTCTGAAAGAGTTTGAATTTGGGAAAATTAAGTGGCTTTTGAAGTTGCTAGATGTATATTATACTTTTCATTAGAATTTTGATTGTTGATTAAGGATTTGGTGAGTATTAAATTATCATATGTGTTTTTGTATGATATTTGATAAGTAGGGTTTTGTAGACCTGGCGGGAAATGGTTGAAACCAATGTGATGGCTGCTATTATGCGTCAAGAGTTTGGATTTGATGATTTGGCCAGGCTGAGGACCGAGATTCTTGTCCTAAATGAAATTTAAGTAATTCCTGATCAACTTTTATCAGTGTCTTTCCTGAACTTTTTGGAAATGTATTTGATAATTTCTAGTCTTCATGCTAGACAATTTTGCTTGTTTACGGTTAAAAATAGTTCATGATCATTGTTGTTGGGATCTAATGATCCATGTTCAGGATCAAAATGGACTTAAGTGATTCTGAAGATCTCTGGATGATAATCAATTTGGATTGAAGTATCTGAATAGTAGATCTTATGGTTTGAACAATTGGAATGTTGACTCTTTTATATCCATCAAATTTTCACTTTGCAGTGACCATGATATCAAAAAACATAAGGTTATTGATGTCCTTTGGGATTTGAAGAGTAAAGAAAGACATTTAGTCAACGTACAGTTATTTTGTCGTATATTCTATCATTCTGATTCCTTCTACAGTCTTTCACCTAGAAGGATAAATAAGTCCAGACATTTGGAGGGTCAAAACATGCTTTATTAATTATATTCAAAATTTTGGTTTAGTTTGTTTTTAAGGTGAGAAAACTTACTATAAAGGTGCTGCATTTAACTAGTGGATAAGGGAAGAAAATTTTGTTTGTTCATCAGGAGGCAAAAGGATAGGAGGCAATTTTTTATGTTATGACTGATAATGATGCTGGTGACTTTAGTGCTGACAAATGCTATATCATTTTCTTTTTACATTTTTTTTTCTCTCCAAAAAAAAACCTTGGTCATAATGGGGCATAATTATATTGAATAATTAAACTTTTTTTTTTCTTTTAACCAAACTATATAGATTTTAGTTTCTAGGTATTTTTTGGTAGCGTAGATCATATTCAACAGTTTGGAACTTCAATTTGAATGGCTTCTTGTTGATTTTTAAATCATTAACTTCTCCCTTATCATTAAAGTGTGCAGTCCAACTCATAAATGTAAATTTAAAATTGCTTGAAAGTTAAAATATTCTTATTATAATGCTCTCTCATGTTTCATTCCATCAAACTTAAGTTTTTGCTGTGCTTCCTACGTCACATATTGCTTTACCCTTTTTCTTTTTCTTTTGGATGTTTAAAAAGAAATCAGAAAGATTTAATGTTCCAATCTGTTACGACACCTTCGATGATTTACGATATAATCATGATCTTGATTCATGATTAGGGATGCAAGTGCTGGTGTGCACAATCTTATCCATTTCATAGTTGCCAGATGGAAGTGTGGAAAACTGATAATTATTTGAAGCTTGAAATTAATATCCATTACTTGTAACAGGAAATATGGGTATGATTCAGGCAATCAAATAACAATCATATTTGGATAAACGTATCCTGATGTTGGATATGACCAATAACCATATCAGGTGTTAATGAATATCTGCGGTGTTACTGGATGCATATGACCAAAGTATCTTGTATATGGGTTGCCAAAGTGTATAGTACACCTATCTTATGAGTTCATGCCTTTTAAGTTGATGCAAAATAGTCCATGAATGAAAGAGAAAGGATGCCTATGCCCGATGCTATAGTTAGAAAATGTAGAAAGTTGATGGTGGTTTGGTCTAATCAAACTTGTATTTGCTTGTGTACTCACTGATTCCATCTGCATCTTTGTAAGCATGATTATATCTGTTAAGGTGGTAATGTAAATACCTCAGATTGATTATGATAATACTGTGGATACCTTGGATCAGAGTACAATCACGAACACCCCAGATAATCTGAGCTATCTATGTGGTTGCCGACTTGAATGATGAGCCGAAGTGTATGGATTCGAGCTATTTGCATTCAATCCAATTAGGGGCCCGTTCAGCACGTGAGCTTCCTTAGCTATCTCAACCAATCGATTTTTCGGCATGTGCAGCAACCATCCAACCTGCGGATAAGCTCAGTTGTAACCAAGTTGTAACCAACTATGACCAAGTTGCAACCAAACTGTAACCAAACTATAATCAACTCGTGATCTTGCGGGAGCAGATAAAGGATATTCAAATCTTGCCAGTAACAGCCTCCTCATTTCAGAGGAGCGAAAGAGTGCTATAATGCTGCAATGGCATGATTAATGGCCCGACATCTTGGGAACTGCATGTTCGCACGACCACTTTTCTCTATAAATATCTAAAGCTCCAAGGATTTAGGTAAGTAATCCATCCTAGTAGGATCCAGGTAAGTAATCAATGAATACACAATGTACATTAAAATCTGCAATATTTGTAGTTACAACCACCCATCATTGCAATATTTGCAATGTTTACATCTTCAAACCCATCCTCGAGCTTTGGCTTCTTCGCCCTCGAAACTTCTGCTGACTAAGATGATTCCCAAGTTATCATGTGAGTCTCTCCTCTTAGGGGTTGGTCTTTTGCCGCCGCTTGTTCCCCTACTTCTTGTCTCTCTAGCTTCACCGGTGTCGGCTATGACTGAGGTAAAGGGAATGGTTGTCGAGGAAAGGAAGGTGTTGCTAAGCTCTCGGAGGTCGACGTGGAGGCGCTTCCCTCAAGATGAAGCTGTCCAGCCTCTCTTGCCTGATGAACCTCTCGATTTCATCCTTGAGCTGGTGACACTCTTCAGTGTCGTGACTATGGTCACGATGATAGAAGCAGTCATGGTATTCCGTACTGATCCGAACCAGTCGGTACATCCCGTACCTTACCGACGGAAAATCGAAACGGTTCAGGCCAGTTTTTTGGAAAATAGCCTGAATCGGATTGAACTGATCGGTACGGTATGGTACAGATCGGTACTGGACGGTTTGGTTAGGTACGGGGCAGTACGGTACTGGTACAGAGCAATATGGCATCGGTATGGGTGATTTTTTTTTCTTTTTTTTTGGCTATTGGGTGGAATTCTTTTATTTTTTTTATTAACGGTACAAGATGGTACAGTATCGTACGGTCGGCTACCGGCATGCATAGCGGTATCGAATCCGGCATGGATAGCGGTACCGAGTCCGCAAACCTTGAAAGTAGTATTTAGTTGGATCGCGGCGCTCCGGCTTTGTCAGCATCTTCGGAGGCTGAGGTAGCTCAGCTTGCACCTCCATCGGTATCTCCCTCTTGGAGGCATTCAGAGGTGTATAGTTGTTGAATTGCCTTTGAGGTGAATCACTCCTTTGCCTTTTTCGCGGGGATCTTGAGTGCTAGTGGGTTTCTTCCTTCTGCCTAGGCGAGCGTCCTCTACTGGGCCCCTCTCCCCACTGCAGCATTTGCGGGGGCCTCGTCCGTCGCGAAAGTGTCTTCAATACGTACATATTTCTCTGCCCGAACAAGCAAATCCAGAAATTCCCAAGGGTAAGTCTTCGTCAACAACTTTTAAAGGTTGTTCTTCAGCAGTCTTCCTATCATCGCGGACATAGCGATTGAATGATCTAGATTGCAAACGTCAAGCATGGCCTTGTTAAAGCGGGCCATATATGCTTAAATGGTTTCACCCTCTCTTTGTTTGATAGTCTGGAGGTGTGCAAGCCTTCCTTACTGAATATTCGAAATTACTAGGCTTGCAAAGGGTGTGCAATCCCCGCACAATGATGCGGTGGTTGTAGCTTTAATATACACCGTGTATTCTTTAATAATGAAAGCTTGGATGATGTTTTGTACTTCTTTGTCTTTTCTTAAATAGGATTTACTTTGGATCAGTTTAGTAGGTTCGATATCCCAATTTAGAATTTCTCCGGAAGCTCAGTAATTTCGAAGGGGATGATCAGGCTGTCTGTCATAATAGGTATCCCACCTCAGCGAACGACAATCCAAGTCGACTTCCTGGTGGTAAAACTTTCTTCAGCCTACAATGCAATTCTCGGTCGTCCGAGTTTGTGGACTTTAAAGGTTGTGATGTTGAACTATCATTTAATGGTGAAATTTCCAATGAAGAATGGAGTTGGGCAAATTCGAGGTGACCAATCCATGGCTCAATAATGTTTGCTGTCACACTTCGAATAGAAGCCCAACCTGAATCTCCAATAGGGTTGGATGCTCGAGATGACTTAGCCGAGGAGCACGCCCAACCATTTGAAGACCTTCTAGAGATCCCATTAAGGAGAATCCTCATTAGATGGTGAAGATTGGCTCACACCTGAATGAGGTAACAAGAGATCGGCTAATCGTTCTTTTGTAGCAAAATATGGATCTATTTGCTTGGTCAGCCACGGACATGCCTGGCATAGACCCAGCAGCAATGTCCCGCTACCGGAAGGTAGATCCAACCTATTGTCCTATAAAGCAAAAAAAACGGAGCTTCACCCCAGAGCGCCAGAAGGCTGTAGCCGAAGAGGTGGATAAACTAGTCAAGGCTAGCTTCATCAGAGAGGCGGTGTATCTGGATGGGCAGGCAAATGTCGTACTAGTAAAGAAGGCGAACGAAAAGTGGCGCATGTGCATCGACTTCGTCGATTTGAATAAAGTTTGTCCCAAGGATAGCTATCCGTTGCCTCGGATCGACCAACTGGTGGATGCAACTTCAAGACACGAGCTCCTCACTTTCATGGATGCCTTTTCTAGTTATAATCAGATCCAGATGGCGCCTAAAGATAAAGAGAAAACAACCTTTACTACTGACTGTGGGCTTTTCTATTATAGGATGATGCCATTTGGCTCAAAAAATGTAAGGGCTACCTATCAAAGGTTAGTGAACAAGATCTTCAAAGATCAAATCAATTGTAATATGGAGATGTACGTAGATGATATACTAGTCAAGAGCCGAGCCATCTCGGATCATATTATTGACCTTCAAGAAACCTCCAACACCCTCCATCGGTTCTAGATGAGACTGAATCCAACGAAGTGCGTCTTTGGTGTTACCACTGAAAAGTTCCATGGATTTATGGTCTCATGGAGAGGCATCGAGGTAAATCCCGAGAAGATCAAAGCAGTTCTGGAAATGACACCATCAAGAATTGTCAAAGTAGTGCAACATCTCATCGGGAAGGTTGCTTTGCTTAATCGTTTCGTATCCAGGTCAGCCGAGAAGTGGTTACCTTTCTTCTAGAACCTCAAGCAGCCAAAAGACTTCTAGTGGACCATTGAGTGCCAGAAGGCGTTTGAGGAGTTGAAGCAGTTTCTTGGCTTTGCACCATTGCTCACGAAGCCTCAGCTTGGTGAAGAGCTACTTTTGTATCTCGCTGTATCTCCGATGACAATTAGTTCAGTCCTAGTCCAAGAAGAAGGATGCATTCAGAAGCGAATATATCATACAAGCAAAGTCCTTTATGATGCAGAGATTAGATACTCCAAATTGGAGAAGCTAATATTAGCCCTGGTTGTCACGACGAGGAAACTTTGGCCTTATTTTCAAGCTAACACCATTGTGTTACTTATTGATCAACTGATCAAGGTCGTTCTCCACCGTCCAAATACTTTAGACCGAATTGCAAAGTGGGCTCTTCAACTCTTCGAGTTTGATGTGAAGTTCCGTCCAAGGCCCTCTATCAAAGTCCAAGTATTGGCGGACTTTATTCTTGAGTGCACCATTCCGGACGAAGAATGTTCAAAAAATGGAGAGAGCTCAAGAAATGAAGAGGCCAGTGTGGGATCTGACCTTGATGAGTTATGGACCCTGCATGTCGATGGCTCATCGAATTTATTAGGATCAAGGGCTGGCCTTATCTTGGCTAGTTCAGAAGGAGATGTTGCGGAGTACGTCCTATGATTTGAATTCTCAACCATCAACAATGGAGCAAAATATGAAGCTTTGATTGCTGGTGTGAAAATTGCAAAAGAAGTAAGGGCTTAACACCTCAAAGTCTTTAGCGACTCCCAATTGGTGGCTACACAAGTCAAGGGTGAATACGAAGCTCGAGAAAAGAACATGAAGAGGTACCTCCAAAATGTAAAGGATTTAACCTCTTCCTTTTTAAGTTTTGATGTTTAATGGGTTCCTAGAGCGGAAAATGCTAGAGCGGATGCGCTGTCAAAGTTAGCAACATTCCGACCAGCCGACCTACAGAAAGGGACCTTCATTGAAGTATTGAAGGCTTCGAGCCTCGAGGAACCTCTCGTTGTCCAGCAAGTTGATGAGGAGCTCAGCTGATTTGATCCTCTGCCGAAGTATTTAAGAACGGGAGAGCTACCATTTGATCGCAAGGAAGCCAGGAAGATAAGGAATCAGGCAGCATGCTATGTACTATACAATGATAAATGGTATAGGCGATCATTCTCTTTGCCTCTTCTGAAATGCTTGCGCCAATCCGAGGCTGACTATGTGCTACGAGATGTTCATGAAGGAATCTACGGAAGCCACTTGAAGGGTTAGATCTCTTCCCTATAAGATCCTCCTTCAAGGCTGTTATTGGCCTACTATGCAGAAAGATGCAATTGATTTTGTCAGAAAGTGCGATCGATGCCAAAGAAATTCTAATGTTCAACATTAGCCAGTAGCACTCCTAACTTTTATCAGTGCCTCTTGGGTATTTGCTCAGTGGGGGTTAGATATTCTTGGCTCTTTTCCTCAGGCCTCAGGTGAATGTAAGTTCCTTCTGGTAGCTATTGATTATTTCATAAAGTGGGTGGAAGTCGAGCCTCTGGCTTATATAACTGAAGCAAGGGTGAAAGATTTCATCTGAAAATCCATCATCTGTTGGTACGGTCTCCCTAAAGTTCTAATCACCGATAATGGTAGACAGTTCATTGTGCTCGACTATGCGAATTTTGCAAAGACCATGAGATCGAGCATCGCTTCACATCAGTAGGTCACCCACAGGCGAACGGAGGGGTGGAAGTGACCAATAGAACTCTCCTTCAAGATTTAAAAACCAGGTTGGATTGAATAGGGGGGTCGTGGATGGATGAACTTTACCACGTGCTATGGGCCTACCAGACCACTCAAAGAATCCCAACTGCGGAGATTTTTTTTTAATCTCGCATTTGGGACTGAAGTAGTCATTTCAGTGGAGATTGATCTCCCTTCGCTCAGAGTAGAGGAGTACAACGAAGACACTAACTCGGAGTGTCTCCAAGCTAATCTGGACCTCATCGAGGAAAGCAGAGAGCGTGCTGTCATAAAAATGGCCTCTTATCGTCAGAGGGTGTCTAAATATTATAACACCCGAGTAAAGGCCAAGGAGTTCCGAGTTGGCGACCTAGTATTGTAGCGAGCTGAAGAGTCATAGCCCATTGAACAAGAGAAGTTATCACTTAATTGGGAAGGTTCCTATCAGGTAGACGAGGTTGTACGCCCTAGGATCTATCGGCTGAAGTAGCTTAACGGCATTTCACTCCCTAGGCCATGGAACTTGGCCAACCTGCGTATGTATTATCAATGATGTAATATTATGTATGAAATTTTAAGATTCATCAATTCATGTTTCATCAATTCATGCTTGAACATAAGAATCATATGAAAGACTGAAGTTCCTACTTGACGAACCATATCTAAGATTGCTTTGTTCGGAATCTACAGTTTCTTTGATCAAAACTGTCTTATCTAAGGTTTCTTTGTTCGGAATCTACAGTTCCAAAACCCAATTTCCTTTGATCGGAACTCACTTTACTAAGATTTCTTTGATTGGAATCTACGGTTCCTTTGATCGAAACTATCTTAATTAAGGTTTCTTTATTCGGAATCTACAGTTTCTTTGATTGGAACTGTCTTATCTGAAGTTCTTTTGTTCGGAACCCAAGTTCCTTTGATTGAAACCCACTTCATTAGATTTCTTTGATTAGAATCTGCAGTTCCTTTGATCGGAACTGTCCGATCTGAGGTTCTTTTATTTGGAACCCAAGTTCATTCGATCGGAACCCACTTAATTAGATTCTTTTGATGGGAATCTACAGTTTGATCGGAACTGCCCCATCTGAGGTTTCTTTGTTCGGAACCCAAGTTCTTTCGATCGGAACACACTTCATTAGATTCCTTTGATCGGAACTGTCCCATCTGAGGTTCCTTTGTTCGGAACTCAAGTTTCTTTTTTTGGAACCTAAGTTCCTGTAATCGGAACTCACTTCACTAAGATTCCTTTGATCGGAATCTACAGTTCATTTGGTCAGAAGACTCGGAACTATCTTATCTAAAATTCCTAAGGTTGGAATTTATTCTAACATCTTAGTTGAGGTAATTCCAAGTTCCTTAGATTGGAACTAGTTTCTATGTACTGAATGAAAATGTGCAAATAAAAATTATTAAAAGTAAAGGAGTGAAACTTCATTCATTTAAAGTTTTTACAATGACATCGATAAGTTCAAGTATAAAAATAGGAAAAGAAAATAAAAGGCTTAAGGAGCGGCATCTGGCACGGAGGCAGTCGTTGTATCAGCTGCAGGGAGTTCCCAGACCTCATCCAAAATGTCCAGACTTGATTCTGGATACTGAGCAGCAACTCTATCTCGGACTAAAGCTCGAGCCATAGCTTAGATTATAATTTAAATGTTAGCATAAATCAGAATCCAACCAATAAAGCTCGAAATATTACTTAGCTATTCAAATGCAGGCATCATTAATAAAAATGAGCTTGTTCATTCATATAAAGATCTGGTTACGGCATTCAGATCACAAAAAAAAGAAGAGAGAAAATATAGCTCGGAACTTATGTATATTACGGCCGACTTGTTTCAGAGTAGCCTTCTTTAGCATTGGTAGTCTCTTCTGTCTGAGTAGTTGCATTAACTTTGCTCACTTCGGTGAGGCACTCGGATATTTTTGCAAATTTTTCTATGCTATCATTTGTCACGGCCTTAGACTTTCATCCTGAAAGTTAGCTTGTAGAAGCGTGACACTATTGGTAGAAAGGTGCTTCCGAGCCATGATCTTGCATCTCTCGAAGCCTGTAGAAAATGCTATCTTGCAGACTTAGCTTATAATTTTGATTCCCCTTTCTATCAATCGGTCCACCCTTTTAAGAGCATTCTTTGTCAGAAGCTCTTGGTCTATGAGTCGGCCAAAGAGGACCTGACTTTTTTTACTCCTTTTCAGCTTCTTCTCCGGGCACTCTACTCTTGATAGAGCCTCCTGAAGCTCAGTCTGAGGTGTAAATTACTTTTAAGTTGCCTGCACCCTCTTTGAAGCAGAGCCTTCGCCCCTTTGAGGTGTCCTCTCTCTACAACCTCCCCTATCGAAAGTTCTAGCCCTCTTACTGAGTTCCTACTGGGGCTCCTTGAAGAACGAACCTCAGGAGGGGGACTTCTTTTCACTTTGAGCGTCTTTCTTAGATGCTCGATGTCATCGCGGGCTCGGCGACAGTCCCGCTCAGCTCCAAATCTCGATCTTTCGAGATATTCAATCCTCCTGTTGGCCCTTCTTATTTCATCATCTCGACGGTCAATCGCCTCTTGGGCTTCGTAGAGTTCCGATTCAGAGTGGTCATTCTTCTTGACCAGTTCGACGTTAGCAGTCTTCTCCAGCTCTAGAAGGTACTCTAACTTGTCAATCTCCTCTTTCGCCTCTGCAAGCTCCAAAGTCGAAGCCTCAGAGATGGTATCGGCGAAGCTGGCTAGATAATGCACTACTTGTACAGAATGTACATAATTATATAAGCTACATGGGATCAAATACTGCAGCTACAGGAAAGCAGAAAGAATCAAAGATTCTTTACCTGAGCAAGAGACTTTAGGGCACTAGTCATCCATCGTGGATGGAGAAGAAGGCACCAGTTGTGAACGTCCTGCTTGGGAAACAACTGGAGGAAGACATAAGCTAGGGACCGCATGCTCCTATAGATCCCTAACCTCTGTCACCTCTATTGGGTCCAAAGGATCAACCGTGTCCATAGCCACCATCTCCTTCACTAGAGGCTTCTTTGCAAAAGTCTTTTCTACCAAGGGTTTCTCCATGGAAATCCCTTCCGAAGGAATCGATATTGCAGCCTCCACCATTGAAGCCGCGGGGCTGGCCACCAAAGAGGAATTTTCATCCTCTATACTCGCCGGAGCGGAAGAAAATAGGGTTGAGGGAACAATAGCCGGAACCATGATGATGATGCTTCCAGAAGTCGACAGGCTGTCAGATGAAGCCTTGGCTTGTGTCATCCGTGCCAACAATAGTTCCAACTTCCTCAATAATTCAAGTTTAAATTTTCTTCAAGGGTTGCAGCAAGAGTTCAGAATGAAGGGAGTTGCAGTCACTTTTGTCGCAGTTGTCTCTTCAACATGCTCGATAAATGGATTTTAAAAAAGAGGAAAGATGAAGACAAAAAGCCGCCACTTGAAGAATTAAATTCTTGAAAAGACCGACGGCTGGATTGTCCCATCAATCACAGTCGTTCGCAACAATTCTGCATGCTAGGCTAACGCCATCAACCTTAAATGGCAGAAAAATACTTGTAAAAGCACGTGAGCGCGCACCCGGGGTATGACTTCAGGAAGTCCTTTCGCCTGATTCTTAGACTCATGATTAGAGGGATAGTGTTATGGTGGTAATGTAAATACCTCGGATCAATTAGGATAATACTGCGGGTACCTTGGATCAGTGTACAATCACGAACACCCCAGACAATCTGAGCTATCTATGTAGTTGCCGACTTGAATGATGAGCCGAAGTGTATGGATCCGAGCTATTTATGTTCAATCTGATCAGCGCCCCGTTTAGCACATGAGCTTTCTCGGTTATCTCAACCAATCGGTTTTTCGGCACATGCAGCAACCATCCAACTTACGGATAAGCTCAGCTGTAACCAAGCTGCAACCAAATTGTAACCAAGCTGTAATCAACTCCTCATGATCTTACGGGAGTAGATAAAGGATATTCAAATCTTGCCAGTAACAACCTCCTCATTTCAGGGGAGCGAAATGGGGCTATACTGCCGCAACGACATGATTAATGGCTCAAGATATTCAAAACTGCACCATGACCACTTTTCTCTATAAATACCTAAAGCCCCAAGGATTCAGGTTAGTAATCCATCCCAGTGAATCATCGACTGTTTTTGTTGTTCTCTGATTCCTGACTTGAGCATCCGAGGATCCTCGTTAGAGCAAAAATCTCCGGTCTGGACTTTTTGCAAGTCACTTCAGCACTCTTGCCCAAAAGCTCACCCTCCAAAGCTCGGTCGCTCGCCTTTCGACCTCAGCAAATCCAGCAGCAACAATATCCATGTTTAAATCGAGGTCTGAAATTGTTATCTTCATCTATGTCGAAAGTTAAGGACATGACCATTTCTATGTTCTAATCTGAATGAATTAAAAGTTACATCAATTTCTGTATCTGAATTTAAATCACTTATATGCGCTTTATCTGTATCTACTCAAAACAAGGATCTTGTGTAACATCACTATGCAAAAGTTGGATGACAAGCTGTTTGAATAAATTTTGAAGTTTACTGTTCTGAGTAAAATGTGAAGTCAAATATAATGTGAAGAAACTAGTAATGGTGGTCAATACAAATGCTCATGATAAATTTGTGAGATCAATTATGGTATCTTGCTGCTGTAAGACCGTAAGAGAAGTCAATTTTTGTTTCCTGAAACTAGATCATGAGATGAAGATTATCACTGCAGATTTTGAAGTAAATGCAGAGTTTGAGAAATCACGTTGAACCGGCCATCAGGTTCTGAATTTAAAATTGACTTGTGAATTGTTGAGTACCACTCTCAACAAAGAAGTCAAGTGAGTCTTGAGCATGCATCTTGTGGCTGTTATGAAGTGGTCTCCAGATCTCTTTTCTAACATAGCATCCTTTGTACCCAGAATCTCTATTTCCGCAAGTAGGTTTGAGATATTTTTAGGTCATTCAGATTGGAATCTAAATGATATAAAATTGATCAGGACAGATATACAATTGAGGGATGCAAGCACTTAAACATTCCCCCTTCCCCTCTCTCTTGGTTTAAATGATACTTCTTGTGGTTGCTGACTATGACCTTTTGATGTTCAAGGGGATGGCGCCTAGCCACCACATTTTTTTATATTTAAGAAATACATTCTTAATATATAGTGGCACTTTGTTGTTCAAGTCAATGAAAATAAATATGATTTTTTCCCCAACCATATTCATTTTTGATATATTTCTTTCTCAACACATTGCTAGGGCGTTATTTTAAATTATAGTTTTATACATAATCAGCGCAAATAATAAATTGACTTTATTTTGGTTTTTCAGGAAAAGCTTGAACGGAGAAGGCAGATGCCCTACCATATGCATATAAACCTCGAGCTTCTGGAAGCCACTCATCTGTTATGTGCCATGCTTCTCGAGGTCCCTAGCATGGCTGCCAGCACCTTTGACGCCAAGCGCAAGGTTATAAGCAAGACGTTCCGTAGGCTTCTTGAAGTGAGTGAAAGGCAGACTTTTGTTGGTCCTCCTGAGAACGTCAGGGACCATGTCATGGCTGCCACCAGAGCCCTAAGCAAGGGAAACTATCAAAAAGCTTTTGACGTCATCAAATCGCTTGACATCTGGAAGCTCCTGAGGAACAGAGAAACTGTGCTGGAGATGGTGAAGTCTAAGATCAAGGAGGCAGCGCTGCGGACCTACCTCTTTACATATTCGTCCTGCTATGATTCCTTGAGCTTAGACCAGCTTACCATGATGTTCGACCTCTCAGAGGCGCATGCCCACAGCATTGTGAGCAAGATGATGATCATGGAGGAGCTCCATGCAAGCTGGGACCAACCAACGAGGTGCATCATGTTCCACAATGTGGAGCGCGCCAGGCTGCAGGGGCTTCTGTACCAGATGGCGGAGAAGCTCAACATCCTTGCTGAGAGCAATGAGAGAGCTTATGAGGCGAGGACCGGTGGGGGGCTTGATGGGCTGCCGCCTAGACGCAGGGGAGAGGGTCAGGACTATGGTGGAACTGCTGCATCTGGGAAATGGCAGGAGAACTTCATCTCGGCATCTCAAGGAAGGCAGAGCGGTGGATATGGAGGGCGAACTGGATACGGTGGCAGGTTTGGGAGTTCAGGTCAGGGAGCAGGTGGAGGGTTTTCAAAGGATCGAACAGCGCAGGGGCAACGACGGACTGATGGTTATCAAAGCATGCGATACCAGGATGCTTATGGCAGCGTCGGGAGGACTTCATACCAAACAGGCGCAGGTGTAAGAGGTTCGCAGGTGGAGACTTCGCGTATGGTGAGTCTGAATAGGGCTGGTAGAGTTTAAGTGGAAAAACACGAGTTTGATAGGAGGCGGCCTCTCAGTTTTTGGTTACCACAACTTGCTCCCTTTATTCTAGAATATTTTTATCGAGGACTCTATTAATTTGCTCTGTTTCTTTGGATTGAGAACCTGGTATGCTCCGTAGAGCTACGGGGATTCGGAATCCGTATTCGCTCGTTTATATCAGTTTATGTTGCTCCATTTTTCGTTCGTGGTTTCTGTATTTATTTATTTGTTTTGTTTTATTATCTATTTTTCATTTGTGCCCTTGTACATTTGTTTTGTTTTATTATCCTTTTCTCACTGCCCGATGCTTTAGCTGTGTTTTTGTTTTGGTTGTCCAGAGTAGGTGTAAAAGCTTAATGATTAGGTGCTCGTTTAGCTTTTGTCAACACGTTAACGTCCTTCAGAAATGTTGAGATGCTGGCAATGCGAGTATCTCATACAATACGAATATAAGAATTTCGCTTTATATAGGTACTATTTTGGTATATCATATGATCGACGGTTCTAAAATTGACCCACAAATACCAATAGGTTATCAGTAGGTCATCAGGAAGTATGTATTTTCATCCTTCTAGGGGCTGATGAGCCATGTTTGAATGATACTTATGGTTGGCTTAATTATTTGAATTTGTGCATATGGGTGCTGTGCTGGTGTTGTGGTTTATCATCTCTAAATCTCCTAAATGGCTTCAGGGTTCGGTTACTCCATCTATCTGGTCTACTGTAGTGTATGTGATCGACTGTGTCACTTATCGTTGCTCACTGCAAACAACTAAAGCATAAAAATGTTGTCATCAAACTTGATTTCGAGAAGATGTGTGGTAACGTTAATTAAAATTTTCTACTTATACTTCTAAAGGCTCGGGGATTGGAATCAAATTGGTGCAACTGGATACAAATAATTCTTTTTGCCTCTATCATCAATGGAGAACTGATCAATTGGATTTAAGCTAAGAAATGCCTTAATTAAGGTGATCCGATATCTTCTTCTTTTTTATTCTATCAGTGGATGTACTTTATAGAATTCTGAATTTAATTTAGCAAGGATGGACAAAATGATAGCTGATATTGGTCCACTACATACAACTAGAAAAATTGTTTATGTGCAATTCGCAGACAACACGTTGATCTTCAGCAGCTCAGACAAAATTCATATTAAGAATCTCAAATTTATAGTGTACTCCTTTGAACTCCTAATAGAATTGAAAGTCAATTTCGAAAAGAGTTTCATCTGTGGTGGTGTAGGTGTAAACGAAAGGCTGAGCCATGAGATTGCAAAGCTCTTAGGATGTATGGAAAAAAATTTGCCATTCAAATATCTTGAAATACCCCTATACTTCAAAAAATCGCGAGCAGGCAATTTCTTGAAGAGAAAATTGAGAGGAAACTTTCTTCATGGAAGGAGAAACTATTAACTATGACCGGCAGAGTAACTTTGATGAATGCCGTATTGAGCTCAATCCCAGTATACTAACTTTGATGAATGCCGTATTGAGCTCAATCCCAGTATGCTGGATGTCCATAATGCAATTGCCAGCATGTGTTATTGGAAAAATTGATCGTATTAGACGGAACTTCCTTTGGAGAGGAAACCAACAATGTTATGGTGGGCACTACCTTGTAAGCTGGGAGCATATGTGTAGACCTAAGCAGTTGGATGGTTTAGGGATCATTAACTTATAGCTCTGCAATAAATGCCTGCAATCTAAGTGGTGGTGGAGATATTTTCGAGATCCGTACCGATCTTGAAGGAAGCTAATACATAAACTTCACTCTGCTGATACACCACCCAGTCGACCAAGCTATAAGTCTTTGAAATCCGCTTCACCCTACTGGAAAAGTGTCTTTAAGACACGAGATTGGTTTTCCTGAAGCATCCATTTTAACCTTGGCAAGGGTGATCAAGTTGCATTTTGACATGATACATGGGTCGAGGACCAAGCTCTTAAAGTAAGGTTCCCTCTGGCATTCCTCTTCTCCAAGCATCCAACACTCTCAGTAAAAAGTCATCTTGTAGAGGCACAAACTGACATAATTAGCAATCACTTTTCCAACTCAAGATTCTATGTAGAACTTTCTGAGTTGCAAAACGTCATGGGCTCGATACCTCTATCCTTGGAAGATGACTCAGTTGTACGGAAATGGAGTAACAAGAAAACATACTCGGTACAACTCTATTATAAGTTCCTTGGCAACGATGGGATATGGTCAATATTTGGAGTCGTAAATCGGAAGCTTTCGCTCCCAGAAAAGATAAAAATTTTTAATTGATTTGACTTTAAGAACAAATTACTCACGGCAGAGAATCTAAAGAAAAGGAAGTGGAATGCACCTCAATATTGCTCTCTTTGTGGTGAAGAAGAGGAAATGGTTGACCACATTTTTCTTAAGTGTAAATATACAATGATGGTGTGGCAATAGATCTTGTGTAGGATCCGATCAACCATGATACCGGAATCAGTTGAAAATTACTGGAGGAACATGTTCAAAGATAAATGGGAAAGAATAGCATAGGAGTCTTTATTTTCAATCTTTTGTTGGATCGTGTGGTTTGAACAGAATCGTGGCCACCACATCCATTTTTATATTTCAAAAAATTAGAGATGCGTACTAAAATTGGATGGAAATATGCAATGGAAAAGCTAAAGAAGCATCAGCTAAACTCTGTAGCATAGTATTCATTAATATGAATGTAAATCAACTAGGAGCTTAAACATCTCGTGTTAATTGCTGCCACTGTTGGGTCAGGAGTCAAATTTCTGCATTTTTCTGAATTTGTTTCTTATATTGCGGCTGCAACCTTGCATATTTTTTTACTTTTGGTTGAATATCCGTGGCTCAAAATTATTCAATGAACATATTAAGATTTGGCACGAGAGGATAGCCCGGAAGGATCGTTTTGGTCCCTGTATGACGCTTATGGTTGAAGTTTCAGAAATCTCCCTCTTCCCTTCCCTGGCTGTATCAAAATAATTCAGAGCTTTGCTACTGGTTTCTTGGATGGGTTGAATGGGTAATCTCCCCTGCTTGCTTATTTGACCAACCATCTTCTCCCGAGCTTCGTTGGATCCGGCAGCTCAAAAATTGATCTTGGCTGTGCTTTTCTCTGCGTTTCATTTTCTCTGTTTGGGTTCTCTCTCTCTCTTTTTCTTCTGCTTTTCCTTCTTAAGGGACGTCACCTTGATCTTCCTTCCGTAAATCAAAGTTCATTCTAAGAAAAGAAAAGCCGGGTGGTGTTCTTACCTCCCTTCACATCAGGGAAAAAAAAGAAGAAAAAACTGTGTCACTTAGTAATACCGGAGTACTTTCAGAGGGCTGGCGGTCGGTTTTCGTCGTCAGTTCCTGCTTTCATCAGTTTTTGGCAAGAAATGGTGCTTTTGCTATACTTCACCTACTCTGGATGCAAGGTTTATTGTGGAGGTTCACAGCGTGCCATTTCGACATTAAGCTGTAATACCGATATCCTTTTTACACAAAGCTAGGAGCTCCTGCAAATTACTCATGGTTTACAGTCTGCGTCGAGTCATGTACTTCAGTTATCTTAGTTGTTATAGCTTCCTAAGGCGGTTCTCCTGTTGGATGTTTCTGTATAACTTAGCTATTTTCCTCTTAAACCAGCCCACTTCCTCTTAATAAAATTAAAATTAAAAAATGAAAAGGGAAAAAGATAGACATCCTTAATTCTCTGACTCGTGTTGACTTGTTATCGCTTGACACGTTTTTATGTTAATTTTGAAAATTTACTTCTGTTTTCGACATCTTCAATGGATACATCCGAATGACGAGATGACCATCTTTTTCCTGATCGATGCTGATCCCTCCCCCAGTAACCCCACGCCATTCAGAACATATTGAAACTTCGGCTCCACCACCATTTCCCCCCTCCCCCACCCCCATTTCGCTCCTATTTCCTCTCCATCTAAGCACGGTAGCAATGGATGGATGAGATCATAAGCCAGTGCCCCTCGAGTGCATGGGGTCCTGCAATTCATAATAATTCATGAACGAGACTAGATTGCAGCAAAAACATATGCAAGTGAACCTAAATCACACCCAAAATACAAAGCCTACTTGTCACCCAAACATTGCAACCGTAAAGTATAATAATTACTTCCATTTAGCATAGCACCGTGACGCCATTGAGCCGGATGCACCGTCCTGGATACCCTCTCACCCAAGCCCGGTTTCTCCGTGTTCTTGGCGGGCACACCGGCTTGCTTCGAGCCTACGTCGACGCTCGCGCAACTTTTGGCTTACTTGTAGCTTTTCCAGTGCATGACGTCCAATGCTGTGGTGTGTGGGTGGAACATCCAATCCACCAATCCACTAAAGCATTTCTGACGGGAGTTATGGACTCGCTGTCCCCTGGTTCTGGTTTCTCTCACATGACCCTGCCTCCCTTCCACCACCCCCAACCCCTATCAGGATCTTATTCCAAGTTACTCTCTCCCTCATCGCCTCCCCCAAACAAAGTCTGAGAAGTCCCCTCTCAGCCTCCCCCAATCCCATCCAAGAACTCCCCGCTCCTCGCAAAAATGTTCTTCTACTCCAAGACCATGGCAGCCTCCTCCGAGCCCGCTGGCGTCCTCCAGATCCTGTGGCAAGCCCTCCAGCTTCCCACCAAGACTGCCACCCTCTTCTTCCCCCTCCTCGTTCTCGCTCTCTTATCCTCCTCCTGTGTCTTCTACGCCAACTTCTCCTCTATCTCCCCTGTCCTCATGGACTTGGTCTCCAAGCTCCACATCCTCCTCAAAGGCCCCTGTCCCGGCCCCGAGCTCTCCCACGTCCTCCTTGAGATGAAAAAAGAACTCAAACAAGTCGCCGGCTCCGAGTCCATCATTACCCTCATCTCCTTCTTCGCCTCCCTCTTCCTCCTCGTCGCCACCTTCTACACCTTCGCCATGGCCTACTCCGGCACTTCCCTTACCCCCAAAGGACTCCTCTCTAGGGTCGCTCGCCGCTGGTACCAAACACTTGTCACCAGGCTCTACGTCCTCCTCCTGAGCTTGGGCTTCGGACTCCTGTCTTCGCTAGTGATCGGCACTGTCATGCTAGTCTGCGATGATTTCAATTATTTGGCGAGCTCTGGCGTCGCTCTGTGTATTGTAGCGGCCTCCATTTACATTTATCTGTGGACGAGGTGGTCGATGAGCTTGGTGATCACGGTGGTGGAGGAGACATGGGGGATCGGTGCTCTCTCGTGGTCGGTGGAGCTCTTCGTTGCCAACAAGAAGAAAGGTTGGATTCTCACTTTCATCCTCATGCTGCTGAAGATCGTGATCTATGGAGTTCCCGGACTTCTGATGATGGCCGGGCCGACTCCGCCATTGCCTCCACCACCGCCGGTGGTGGATCAGCTTAGGATTTGGTTTCTTGCGGCGGCCGCCGGTGCTCTTCTGGACATGTATGCCATGGCGGTGTATACGGTGTTCTACTTCGAGTGCAGGAAGAGCCATGGATTGGATGAGATGCTCAAAGTTGAAGAAGGATTTATGTACACCAGCTTACCTGCTGCTGTTGTCAAAGTTGAGGCAACTTTTCCATGAGCTTGGATTGCAAAGAGAAATACGCCGAAAAGAGCTCAAGGAGGGGGGAGTTGCCGGAAGGATTCGGTATGTTACTACTGGGATCTACGTGGCATGTGGATGCTTTAGAATAGCTTAATAGTACTATTAAGGTGTTAATATCAAACTATGATTTCAAAATGCATGGGACATGGCTTGTCATTATGTTTCGTTTGCGATTTAATATGAAATGCTGAATGATCCAATTCAGCTTGCTTGGATCATGTTGAAATCTATTAAGAGATTTGGGAAGATCTTAAAAGTGGCGCTGCTGAAGTTCTGTTGTTGGTATCTACTTTATCAGCGCTGCGCCGCGCGCTTTGTAATTGATTATTGTATCCATGAAGTGTTCACTTACCGTGCTTAAATTGGGATTTGGATTTGGAGTTTTCCAATTTGGTTAGCGTGGATTATTTTACGAAGGAGAGACGGGATCTGTCGGTGGAAGACATTGAACTCTCTATCGGTCCTTCGTTTAGAAGGAAAAAAAAAAAACAACGATGATTTTTTGTGGACGGGATCTATTGCGTGTCCCTCAAGTGTATCTATTCTATTTTTTTTTTTTTTTCGCTACTTTTGATGCCTGCCAGCTTTAGTTATGTGGACGCATCCAAATGAAAGGGGAAAACAAAGAAAAGAGGATAGCTTTAGGTGTGTGGACACCGTACATTGCATAGGATTGGGAGAGGGTTAACGTTGGGCCCAGATTTGTCGTGCATGTAGCTCTGCTGGTATGGGCCTCATTTTTTGTATTGTCTGTGGTCCATCACCATCGATCTTTATGTACGGGTCCCAGTGGTACCATTTCGTTAGCTGTGATATTAATTGCTGCCATGGTGGTGGATACGTGCCCAATCAAATAGTGTGTATGATAGGAACTGGTTTAGCTCGCATCAGGATGTCACACAATCTAATTGCAATGGATGCTAGTAATTCATGGAAGTGTATTTGTGGACGTTGCCACAACCGGTCCATCCATTTCTAGGCTATGAAATTAATGACCATGATCATGTGGAACTACTGCATGTTATATTGTTTTTCATATATCTACATCATGGCTACAAGCTTGTTGTTTCAAGTTGGTTCTTTTTTCCACCAATAAATGACCATGAGAAGATGTAGCTTTGAGGTCGGTTGCTCATGTTTCTTGTTGTGCATAGCGATGTCCGTAGACAATATAAACTTGCTTAGCTATTATCAGAAAAAAAGATGTGCGCTTTGCGTTGGGTGAGGGAAAACTTGGTAAATTCACCCTTCTGCACGTTAACTTGATTCTATCTGTTTCTAAAACCTTTCTTATTTTATATTCACCTAGTCCTAAAGGTTTTCAATCGGCTAATTTGGTTTGTGGCTAGTAATTTCTGGTTAGTTTGCGGAGTCATTCCTTGATAGAAAGGTGGATCATCCAAACACAATGACGAAGCACGCAAAAATGCATCTGACCTAAATGTTTTATGGTTGCAAGTTGTCATCTCTTTTCCTTTTCTTGATTCTTGCACCGTCTCCTCTGAAGAATAAAATTATATGCTTCTTGAGATCGGTATTTTCACTTTTTATTTCATTTTTCCCGCTTTTCTTTATAAAAAAAAAAAAACTTCTCGTCTATTTGGATGAAAAAATTTGTTGAAAAGTCATCCATTGGTGGGTTTATATCACCATATGAACTTCACATGAGTTTGGAGTATGAGTAGAGAATCCAACTTATGATGTATTTATGTTGTAATTTCCATTGACCATATCTACTGTATTGAGAAATTCTTATTGCACCGTTGCACGCACACGAAGGATGCACAAATAATTTTTTGTACCATGTTTGGGGGAAGTTCTTGGAGAGTCAACCAGTGAGTCTTGGACACTGATAAAACTGGAGCAGGGATAACCTATATTTTTTTGCATGAAATTTCATCAACCAAAAATATTATCCAAAATCTAAAATAATTGAACATCCGAAAAACTTTTGAAAAATGATAGATAGCTCGATTTATCTCGCAACAGCCACTAAATCCATCCAAGGGTCTCGACCAATCCTTGCATCCATCCAATGATTAACTAATATATATATTTGGGTAGAGTTCATAGGCAAAGAATTTAGGCATGATCAAGCCTGTCCGCTGCCTGGATCCGAGTTCTCACGTGATCATAAGTTGAATCTAATTCATCGACTAAAGAGAAAATTAAACTAATTAAAGAAGATTAAGCTTGTTCAAGGTGAATCAGTTGAGATATAAGTAGATAGAGAGAGAGAGAATCAATCTGGGTTAAATCAGTGCCGGGGTTTGATCCATCAGTGACCACGACATTTGGTGCATGGATCAAAGAAGAGGAATTAACAAGCATGAAAGCATAGAAATTACATGAATAATTAAGTCAAGAAGGGATGGGAAGAAAAAAAAGGAAATAGAAGAATAGGATGAAATCGGAGAGGAAGGAAGAGAAAGAGAGGAAAGAGGGAAGAAGAAAGGATGGTGGTGGCTTGGTGCGCATAGCCATGGGTCTCCGACAGCGAGTGGCGACAACAGTGCTCCACAACCAATGGCGATAGTAGCAGCCGGCGAACATAAAGAGGAAAAAGGGCATCCGGATCTGGCTCGTGTCTTTTTTTTTTTTTTTCTTTTTCCTATATCTTTTGAGTCATTAAAGACCTACACAGAGAGGGGATGAGAAGGGGGACGTATCGAGAGTAAAGGCGGCAGCAGAGCTTGATCGGAAGGTGGAGTTTTCCGGCAAGATCTATGGTGGCGACACCAAACAAAGAAAAGTAGGATAAATAGAAGATTTTGAGAGAGGACGGGTCTGGGGCAATGGTGGCACTCAACACGGTAGCACGGTCGACTGCTAGAGATAAGGAAGAAGAAGGGTGAGGAGGTGACGAGAGGTTTTGGTGGTGAATCGTTCAAGGGGTTTAGATCGTAGGTGGGATAAAATCGGTCTAATGCCGATCATTCGCCAATTGCAGTGGCTCTAAGTGTCACGGGCCATTTCCACTAACCCGCAGTGCCCGCACCGGCCACGATTGTATGGCCTTATCCCAATTTCAGGGCTCAAGCAACGATCGCGATCTACCCCATTTCAATCGCAATCTGGTTCCTTTTTTAGTTGGATTTGGCTGGGCTTGCCAACTTTGGTCCAGATGGGCCCAATTTGAACCAGTTCTCGTATTAAAACAAAAGGGTGAAAGGAATGGAGCCCTTGATATTTGAGGGCAGGTGATTAGCAAGCTGATATTTTTACCATTTGAAACTAGTGATTAGCTACCCGATATTTTTACCAATAGATTGACTACTTGACGTTAAAGGAGTGCTGCGCTACTTTTGGACTCGAGAGTCCCAACTAGTGAAGAGGTTGACTTGAGTGACCTTTTTGATGTTGCTTGGACTAACTATTGTTGAGTTTTTGGTAGATCAACTCCTCGTCGTATTTACAGTACTAGGTCGTACTCAAAACATTGAAGGCTACCAAAATTGGTAAGTTCCATACTCCCGATTGGAGACAATAAAATAAAATGAAGGCTCTTTATTATATAATTACTTGCAAACTCAAATTTATATGAATTATGCTATATATGCCGCATGAGCTTCAAAAATGCTTGCAAATTGCCATACAATAATAATAGTACGTGTATGATATCTCAACCATTTAAATTTTTGTGTAAAAGCTATTTATCTAATCTATTTTAATGCATGACATCAACTTCTTTGATATGCCTCTTTTGAAAAAATCCGTATCTTTATGTGTTCTCGTACCATGTAGTTTGCTTTCTTTTGGCACCATATTTCCATATTTTTAAAACTACATGCATTAAAGTTGAAGATTCAATTACTTACTCTAATATTTATTATTTATCTGATAATATATTAGTTTTTATAAAATATTTACATTGTAATACTATATTCTTGTGTTATACAGCTATTCCATAGAGTTTACGTCATTTCAGTTTGATAATTTGACTCCAATTTTTAAAAGCTTAATTTTATAAAAAAAATTAAATTATAAAATTATAAAATTATATATATATATATATATTAAATTTTGATCCATCGAAGTTCAGTTTCTATCCAATCAAATTTCTGATCATTGATAGCGCGTATTTTCAAACCCCAAAAAAATACAAGTATGTCTAAAAAAACATGCCTTCGGGCGGAAAAAAAAATTTGCTGGAGGCGTCCTTGGAAAAAAAAAGCACTGAGCTTTGATGGCACCTTCAAAATTTTTTTAAAAAAATTAAAAAAATGAACCTAAAAAAAATTAAAATAAGTTTGAAATTTTTTTAAAAAAAATTAGAAAAAAAAGAAGGCGCCTTCTTCTTTTTTTCCTTTTTTCATTTTTTTTCAATTTTTTTTTCAAAATTTATGTTATTTTTTTTTTTTTTAAAATTTTTTTAGGTGCATGTGCGTGCTCTTTTTTTTCAATCGGTGCATTTTTTGAGACATGCATTTGAAGATGATCGAATTGTTCGATCAAATTGGCTGAACTTTGATTAATTAAAATCTAATCTATCTTTATATATATATATATATTAATTTTTAATATTTTGATGATTTTTTATTGGGGGCTTATTTTGCATAGTATTTGTTTACTTGCGTTATTTTGCGGTTTGTCCTCTTTGGCCGTTTCCCGTCCACCGGATCGACTTTCATCTGAACGCGGCTACTCTTACCGTAGGTGACAATCCGTCCGAACCTCGAGTCTGATTCGGTTCGAAGGAAACCCCATGCCTCACATAGGCTTCTTCCTAACCGTCCGCATAGAAACTTATACAAAATTTCGATCTATCCAATAATTCGGGTCTGGTCGCTCTATCTCGCACTGTATCCGGACATGATGAACCTATACGACAAAAATCCTAGGTATCGTATAGAAATTTTATACACATAGTATTCTCCATCCACCTCAAAAAGATGCTCCACGCGGACCGGCGGTGTCCGGGAACTGCCTTTTCCCTCTTTAACCCTACTCGGCCGCTTCGTTCCTCTTCATTTCCTCACCGCTACCAAATTCAAATCGTCCCTCGTTCCCATCCTCTACCCCGGCTTCGCTTCGTTCCCATCCTCTACCCCGGCTTCGCTTCGTCCGGCACCGCATCCGGACACCGATCCGCTACTGCCTCTCGCCTTCTCTTCAACCTCCCCCCTTCTCTCTCTCCCCGATCCGCCATGGGCGGCGCTCACAGTCGCGAGGGTTTGGAGCTGTCCGACTCCGAGAGCGAGGCCGAGGAAGAAGAAGAATACGAGGAAGAAGAAAACCCCCAGAAGGAAGAACATTACATCCCTTCATCGGCGGAGCGGAGCCGCGGCAAAACCCTAACGCCGACCACCCTCGACGAGGTCGATGAGAAGCTAAAATCCCTCAAAGCTCAAGTACTCCAGACCCTCGCCCTCCTCCGCGCAGAACCCTAAGGCCAAGAACGTGGTCAAGCTCTATCTCCACATCGGCGGCAACTCACCCAACGCCCGGTGGATCACCTCCGAGAAGCTCGCCTCGTACTCCTTCTTCAAATCCTCCCGCCCTGACGCCGCCGACGACTCCGACGGCGATGATCAGAACCCTTCCTCTCCCTGGTTCTTGAAGATTGGTTCCAAGGTCCGGGCCAAGGTGGGCCCGGACTTGCAGCTCAAGTCGTTCCCCGACCAACGGCGCGTCGATTTTGTCGCTGATGGGGTCTGGGCTCTCAAGTTCTCCACGCCGGAGGGCTACCGGGAATTCCAGAACGAGTACCAGAATTGCCTCTTCGAGAATACCTATGGTTTTGAGGCGACCGATGACAACAAGATTAGGGTTTTTGGAAACGACTTCATGGCTTGGGCCCGGCCGGACGTGGCCGATGACTCAATCTGGGAGGATGCAGAGGAGAGCTTTGAGAAGAGCCCGGGCCTGCGCTTGCCATCCCGGCCGAGCCAGGACCTATTGGAGGAGTTTGAGGAGGAGGCCAATGGGGATGGGATACAGAGCCTCGCACTTGGGGCTCTCGACAACAGCTTCCTGGTGAGCGACTCCGGAATTCAGGTTGTCAGAAATTTTAGCCATGGTGTTCATGGGAAGGGGGTCTCGGTGAAGTTTTCCAATAATGGAAATAGAGCCGGTGGATATTCTACTCCCAAGAAGGCACTTTTGATGAGGGCTGAGACCAACATGATGTTGATGAGCCCGGGACAGCAAGGGAGGCCCCACTCTACTGGCGTTCATCAGCTGGATATTGAGACCGGGAAGGTGGTGACAGAGTGGAGATTTGATAAGGATGGTACCGACATCACCATGAGAGACATTACAAATGATAACAAGGGATCGCAGCTGGACCCTTCAGAGTCGACATTCTTGGGATTAGATGATAACAGGCTCTGCCGGTGGGATATGAGGGACCGGAGAGGGATGGTCCAGAATATAGCCAATTCAATGGAGTCGCCAGTGCTGCAGTGGACTCAGGGGCACCAATTCTCTAGGGGGACGAACTTCCAGTGTTTTGCGACAACAGGAGATGGGTCCATTGTGGTAGGGTCTCTTGATGGGAAGATAAGGCTGTACTCAAAGAGCTCAATGAGGATGGCAAAGACTGCTTTCCCGGGTCTTGGGTCGCCGATCACACATGTGGATGTTACTTATGATGGAAAGTGGATATTGGGTACAACAGACATGTACTTGATCCTTATATGCACTATTTTCAAGGACAAAGATGGGAAGGAGAAGACTGGTTTTAGTGGAAGAATGGGAAATAGGATTGCGGCTCCAAGGTTGTTGAAGCTTACTCCATTGGATTCGCATTTGGCTGGCAAGAACAATAAGTTCCACAGGGGACAGTTCTCCTGGGTAAGTGTGCACTTCCTTTATTCACGCATGTATGATGCACATTTAGAAAACCATTATAGGTTCGCTTTTAATTAGTTAGATTGTCTGTTGGCTTTCTTTCTAAATTAGTACTCTTGATAGTCAGAATGCCATGCTATTAATGTACCACATCAGGTTGGTTTTCTTGAGATTGTAATTTACTTTGCTAAATTAAATATTGGAACAGTTATTAATGTTATGTTCATTTAATGTATGTCATTAACTCGTCATGCAACAGTCTTCATTTTAATCTCGATTGTAAATTGAGAGATATTGTTGTGGACGCTCAGTAGGGAAACTGAGTCAGTGTTCACCTGAATTATTTAATGAGAGATATATAGATGTTTAAATGACATGAGGAAAGTCGATCCAGCTTGATAGGTTCTGAAATTTACCTTCTTCAATATTTGGGGATGAAAAGCTCAAACAAGCTATTAGCAGGTAAAAAACTGAGCGACATTTGGCAATTATGCTATGAGGATTGCAAAAATATGGTTTGACAGAAATCTATATATGATATTGTCATAATTATGACATGCTATAGTTTTAAATCTTTTATTATTTATGGTGTACAATAAAAAATGAGGTATTTACTTACTAGCCACATTTTCTTTCTATGGTGGAGTTTGTTCAATTCCAGAAGCAAAGATACCATGTTTTGGTCTACCATACTTTAAATCGATGCAAGGAGGTTATTCTTTCCCCCTGCTCATAATAATACTTCTTTTCCTTTTTTGTTCTCTTCGGCACAATTTCTAGCTGGTACTTAAGATGGAGAATTTATATAAGGAAGAAACTAAGAATTCAATTGTCATGCTTGAGAGTATGAAATATGTCTCTTTTGACACTGATTTAGGAAATATAACCAAATCTAGAACACTTCTGCTTTTGTATTTTGTTGTCATGACCTTTGTGGGGGATAGATATGGTGCTATGGTACATGGTTTGTGATTTTATCTATTTTTGTCGGCGTACTCAACTCTGTTTAAAAGATCCTTTGGTTAATTGTAATATTCTTCAAGCATCATCACTATAGTGTAGTTATTGTTTTAAGCCTGCCCAATGCTGACCAATATGAAGCTAATACTGGGTGATGCATATTGCCATTCATTTTCAAGCCGGTATCCCTGTACTGAATGTAGCTTAAAACTGATATTAGATATTTTAAACAGATAGGTTGTGATAAGCAGCTCAAAAAGTCATTTTGAACTGCTCGGTCATCATTGAATGATTAACTAGAAAGTTTCTTTCTTCAGTATCTTTTCTCATACACTTTAAAAGCAACAATATTCATTAGTTATCAAACAAAATACTTTTTATCATCCTCTTCAAGTTGTGTCTTGTAGCTTATTGCCTGATTAAACAAGTCATAGGAAAAATTGGAGGGAAAAGTCCTTGAGAAATTGAATATGCTTGATAATAGTAACTTAGTGTCTTTCAATTTTCAAGTTTGATTTTCTCCTAAGCTAGCTTTATATGAACAAGATCGTGGTGTAGCTTTTTCCCTCTTTTAATCATTACTTGAGGGGAAAAATGAATAGTCGAAAAGCATTGAAGATCATGATTGAAGTAATGCTGGAAAAGCTATTAAAAAACTAAGTAGAAAAGCAATTGATGAACTAACTCCAAAACAATTTTTTTTCTTGTTTTACATCATTATATATATATATGCATCCATATATATTCATAATCGTCATGTTGATTTAATCAATGTCATTTTTGGCATTTTTTTAATTTGATTTTTTATTTTTTTAATTTTTTGGCTTATAAATGAAAATTAGCTAGGGCTAGAAAGAACAATTCACTAGTGATTAAGGTAGTTGTGATGCATGACCATGAGTGCTTAACATGAAGGTTCTCTTATAAAATGTAGCAAGTTAGTTGCTTTTCTAATATCTTCTCAAACTAAAACAAATTAGTATTGGAGTGCATGCTAATTTCGTCAAGGCATAAAGCTAGATAATACGTTTTAAAGTGGCCTTTTTCGTACAAGTAGGATATTATTGAATGGTTGCATGTACAGATATTCCACGATGAAACTTACAGAGATATCTAAAGTTCATGTTGAACATATTTGTACAACAAAATGCATACAACAATATAAGTTTCTGCATCACCTTTTATCGCTCCCACTTTTCCAATGTCATGTGGATGATAAGTCAAGAGTTTGTATGTGATAATTGGATTAGAAGTCACCAAAAGCGTTATTCTAAAGCAATGAACGAAGAAGAAAATATGATGTTCAAGGACATATTTCACAAATGAGAGGTCATAAAAGCTAGGAAGAACCAAAGTGGGATTAAAGAATAAAGATTCTCAAGCTGCAGTGCTAGCTAAAATCTAGGGGGAACAGCTGCATAAAGTATGCTGGTCATCTTGGTAGGTGAACAAAGTCAATCCCGCGATGAAAGCCCAAGCAGCTCTACTGGTGCCAGCTGGCTTTCCACGTATTTAGCTCACCAATGTTGTGGATTGACGTATCTGGTTCAATTAATGTGTTTAGCATTGCTGAGGCAGTACTTTAGGCAGGGTGGGAAGTTAAGTGGGAAGGCATGCATGAAGGTTTAAGGGGAGAAGGAAAGCGACGGAAAGAGCTTTATGCATGAGGTGACAATGCTCAGCTGGTCTAGATTGGTTACATCATAGGCAATGCAAGACCACAAAGCACAGTATGACCTAGGTTTGAATGCAGCCTAGATTTCTATGAATGCATGAGTGAAGTCTTATAATGCTGATTTTGGTAATATCAAGATTAGAATTACAAAATGATGAGGTTGGTGAAGTAGGCTGGCTACTAATTGAATGGTGTTCGATAAAAAGGTTGTTTTGCAAGTGAAATGGTGCAGCAATTCCAAGCCATGGGCAAATGATGCAAGCTCTTTGTAAAACTACAATGATTATGAGAAATGAACACTAAAATAGGCTACACAGTGAAACTAATAGCTGAGTTCCATGAGAAAGATCTTGAGACATTGTTGGAAGAAATAGTAGGTCGGAAAGCTGATGCAAGACTGCAAGTCAATCATGTATGGTTGTCTTGAAGTTGTTTGAAGAAGAAAAGGTTAGCTAGTGATTGGTAGGTTGATCTAACACCACCTGTGAATGGATAGTAGTTCTGGATGCTCTGGTTATTAAATAAACCTAGGCTTGTGAAGAAAAAACTGACTAAAATAGGTTCAACTGTGTGAGGACCATGAGCATCATGCAACTCGGTAGAACAGGACTGATATATCAAGTGATGAAGCACAACCTAGATTATTGAACAGGTCAATTGAGTTTGACTGCTCAAAGACTCCAAATTAGCTAAAGACTCATGATGTCTTCACATTTAATATGGTTTTAGATTGCTTTGAGCCCCAAATGGCACAAAAGTTAATGGCATGTCTTACATGTCTTTGCTTTGTTTTCTTGAGGTATCATATGACATTTTAAGTTCGTTGCTAAGCAATGGTATTCATTAACATTTAATAATTCATTAACACCATGGAGGTTGCTGATGTAGATTGTATTTATGATTATATGAATAGGTGTGCAGATTTTTTTTTTTTTTTTTTGGCTTTTTTTGTTAGCAAAATGCCAAAGGCTGGGACAAATTTTTTGTTCTGATATAGACTTAAAAATGCTGTCTGTAGTATTGAAGTTACTGATGTGTAATTTGGCACTTTGTAGCTACTCTAACAATTGTAGTGCATGGACATAATGTATAGGGTCAGGGTTTTGTGGTGTTCTGTTTGTTCTTTGATTGGAATAATACAAGGAACAAACATTGATTGTCGAAATGTTTGACACATTGCCATCTTGTTTAGGAAGTTAGATGCTGAAGATATAAGCAATTTAGAAGGTGGTATTTATGATCATGTCAAATCTAGGTTTGGTGACGTCCTCCTGGAGCAGTTTAACCACAAGCATGGTTGATATTAAGAAGGTGCTGCAGGTATTGAAAGGGATTCTGAACATTGACAAAATCTTGGTGAAGAAGTGGTGTTACTTGTTTATGATGAAGAAATTGCTTAGTTTTCAGTCCATACTAAAGTGACATGAGAAACAATTAATTCTATCATTGCTATAAATGACTTTGACTTGAGTTATAAGTTGCAGCAGCTTAATAAGAATGTTTTACATGCTTTGAATGGTTGACTGACTTGAGTCCTATGTATATTTCTCCCCATTTTATCATCTTATTGCTGAATGATGGAAAAATAGCAGTCCATGTTTCAAAATGATAATTGTTTATTAATTGTGGTGCTAGTTCATGATTATTTGTGAGAAAACAGGAGATTCTAAGCTATTTCTAGGAACTTAGAATTATTTGGTAGTTTTTTCTTCTTGATATCCTACGCATTATTGAAATTAGGAAGTGGCAGTAGATGAGAGAATAGTAATTAACTTGAAATCGTTAAGAGAGAATGGAAGATAACTATGAGTGCCAATCGTTTTTCTTTGTTGTAATTTACTTATGGTGGATTTTATTGATAGAATTATTAGATTCTTTCTTGATCATAAAAAATGGATTTTCCTGAGATGAAAATTTTGGTTTTGTTGGTGCTTCAGGTTTTAGGTTGTTAAGCAATTTTTGCAGGTTGGTATTATAAGTCTTATGTCATATTTACCATAATCAATTAATAGAAGCTAAGATTATCTTTTATATTTTTTGTAGCCAATATGTTGGATTTATCTTACTAATGTAAAAGTCAAGAGGTGAGCATTTGTTAAAATTCATCAATATCCTTTTTTTCCAATCCTTCAACTTGATCAATTTTTTCCACTTTTTACCAAGCTATTCTAAACATTCTATTCTTGTGCTTTTTCATCCCTTTTTCTTCTATAGCATGTACCAATCTTTCTCTTTCCTCCCCATCTCCTCTCTATCCAGTTGCCCTTGCCACCTAGCCTACGGTCTAAATAGCAACACCACACTACTCCCCACACACCCCCACCTCCTCCCCCCTTCCCTTCATCCCAACACACATGCGAAAGCTTTTCTTGCGATGGCGAGTAAAGGTTGGCTGGCAGGAACCTGCTAGCAGCTGGCAAGATAGCTGCCACCAGATGGACAGCACCCAACTGTGAGATGGCTATGGCTGGAGAGTTGGAGCACCTACTGACAAGAAGCCACCTTTGTGATTGCCTAGGGAAAAGAAAGAAACAACTTTGAAGGAATAGAAAAGGGTTGCCTCACAAAGAGAATTTAACGTTAAATTAATCGAAATAATAAAAATATAGTCTTACCAATTTTGTCTTGTAAGTGGCAGTGAAGGGGAAAAAATCTATTCCACATAATACATGGTATGCACTTACCTTGAGCGATAAAAAATCCATATTATGTTGGACCGAAAAACTGATATTTAGATGGTAGATAAAATATTACAAAATGATATCTGGGTACTAGGATATATTAGTTTATGTTGGCCAAAATAATATGGGCTGATAGTTTAAGTATCTCCATTTGCTTAAAAGATTGTTGTGTCTCCCATTAGTATGTATTGGATATCAACACCACATTCCGGCCCTACAACCTATCAGCTTGTCACCATAAAAACTCAGATCAGGTTGCAGTGATTAACAACTTAGAGCACTATTACTGAAAGTACCACATTCTGAATTAATTGACTACTTACTGGCATAGAGATTGTTAATCTCCACAACCATCATATGTAGGACTCTAGGAAGATGGTGCATGTTGAGAGGCTGTTCAGAACTACCACAATGAAATTCTGCTTCTAGCCAGTGCTTCTATCTAGGCATAAAGCCCTCTCTGTGGAGAAATGGAAACCAGTAGAATAGGCGTCCTCAGTTTGCTAGAGTCTATCCTTTTTGGTCTGTGTAAATTTATTATTTCTTTCCTTAAAATAAAAGTAGTTGCCGCTTTGTGATAAATCTGCTAACGTGTTAATATCAGACCTTTGTTGCATGTGCTGCTTGGGTTTAAGCAATCCTCCAGTTGCCCTCAAAGGTCCATAACTTAGGTGGACAGATTATCTGCCAAGCATCTATTATAGCCCCACAACAAGTGGCTCGGTAGTATCTGGTTGGACTATATTTTGATGCAGGTCAAGGTACTAGGTATATCAGGGGTTTGGATTGTGGCCACCCTCCTCCCACTTGGTGCCCAAACACGTTATGTACAACTTAAAAGTTTCACTAATTGTTGATTTGTTATTTATTTTTAACTTTGCACTACCTTATTTTAGTGAGTGACCAATTAATATTATTGCATAATATAGGGAATTTTGTACTTTGCTAGTGGACACATCATTCTACAGTAAAGATAGTTCCTCAAATAAATGTGAGATTTTCCTTAATTTACATTTATCATCTGTAATTTCTTCTAATTTGTTTATAATCTTCTAGTTAAGTTTATATGTTTATGATTTTTCTTTTTTTATTTTTCAATTTAGCTAGGCAGACAACCGTTTTCCTTGTAAGTGTTATCTAGTCCGCTGGCTGCTTGCATACCATATAATAATCTACTGAAATAATCTACTGAAATACCAGTTGCACATTTATGCATAATTGGGTGTTTTTTCCTTTTCTGAAATATTTCTTATACCATGCAATCCATCATTCTCTCAATTATTTGTAATTCCATGTGTTGATCTCAAATTCAGACCACACTTGTTTCGTGAACAAATAGTGGTCAGAGATGTGTTCATTTTCAAATGACTCTACATGATTGTAAGGTGCAACTCTATGTTAGGCAGTCTGCCCAAGGTTGCTTAAAAGTGACATTTCTATACCAACACGACATTACACTTTGTAAGTATCATCCCAGTTCCTTTGGCTTCCAAAAGCTAGCTTAGGAGAAAATCAAACTTGAAAATTGAAAGACACTAAGTTACTATTATCAAGCATATTCAATTTCTCAAGGACTTTTCCCTCCAATTTTTCCTATGACTTGTTTAATCAGGCAATAAGCTACAAGACACAACTTGAAGAGGATGATAAAAAGTATTTTGTTTGATAACTAATGAATATTGTTGCTTTTAAAGTGTATGAGAAAAGATACTGAAGAAAGAAACTTTCTAGTTAATCATTCAATGATGACCGAGCAGTTCAAAATGACTTTTTGAGCTGCTTATCACAACCTATCTGTTTAAAATATCTAATATCAGTTTTAAGCTACATTCAGTACAGGGATACCGGCTTGAAAATGAATGGCAATATGCATCACCCAGTATTAGCTTCATATTGGTCAGCATTGGGCAGGCTTAAAACAATAACTACACTATAGTGATGATGCTTGAAGAATATTACAATTAACCAAAGGATCTTTTAAACAGAGTTGAGTACGCCGACAAAAATAGATAAAATCACAAACCATGTACCATAGCACCATATCTATCCCCCACAAAGGTCATGACAACAAAATACAAAAGCAGAAGTGTTCTAGATTTGGTTATATTTCCTAAATCAGTGTCAAAAGAGACATATTTCATACTCTCAAGCATGACAATTGAATTCTTAGTTTCTTCCTTATATAAATTCTCCATCTTAAGTACCAGCTAGAAATTGTGCCGAAGAGAACAAAAAAGGAAAAGAAGTATTATTATGAGCAGGGGGAAAGAATAACCTCCTTGCATCGATTTAAAGTATGGTAGACCAAAACATGGTATCTTTGCTTCTGGAATTGAACAAACTCCACCATAGAAAGAAAATGTGGCTAGTAAGTAAATACCTCATTTTTTATTGTACACCATAAATAATAAAAGATTTAAAACTATAGCATGTCATAATTATGACAATATCATATATAGATTTCTGTCAAACCATATTTTTGCAATCCTCATAGCATAATTGCCAAATGTCGCTCAGTTTTTTACCTGCTAATAGCTTGTTTGAGCTTTTCATCCCCAAATATTGAAGAAGGTAAATTTCAGAACCTATCAAGCTGGATCGACTTTCCTCATGTCATTTAAACATCTATATATCTCTCATTAAATAATTCAGGTGAACACTGACTCAGTTTCCCTACTGAGCGTCCACAACAATATCTCTCAATTTACAATCGAGATTAAAATGAAGACTGTTGCATGACGAGTTAATGACATACATTAAATGAACATAACATTAATAACTGTTCCAATATTTAATTTAGCAAAGTAAATTACAATCTCAAGAAAACCAACCTGATGTGGTACATTAATAGCATGGCATTCTGACTATCAAGAGTACTAATTTAGAAAGAAAGCCAACAGACAATCTAACTAATTAAAAGCGAACCTATAATGGTTTTCTAAATGTGCATCATACATGCGTGAATAAAGGAAGTGCACACTTACCCAGGAGAACTGTCCCCTGTGGAACTTATTGTTCTTGCCAGCCAAATGCGAATCCAATGGAGTAAGCTTCAACAACCTTGGAGCCGCAATCCTATTTCCCATTCTTCCACTAAAACCAGTCTTCTCCTTCCCATCTTTGTCCTTGAAAATAGTGCATATAAGGATCAAGTACATGTCTGTTGTACCCAATATCCACTTTCCATCATAAGTAACATCCACATGTGTGATCGGCGACCCAAGACCCGGGAAAGCAGTCTTTGCCATCCTCATTGAGCTCTTTGAGTACAGCCTTATCTTCCCATCAAGAGACCCTACCACAATGGACCCATCTCCTGTTGTCGCAAAACACTGGAAGTTCGTCCCCCTAGAGAATTGGTGCCCCTGAGTCCACTGCAGCACTGGCGACTCCATTGAATTGGCTATATTCTGGACCATCCCTCTCCGGTCCCTCATATCCCACCGGCAGAGCCTGTTATCATCTAATCCCAAGAATGTCGACTCTGAAGGGTCCAGCTGCGATCCCTTGTTATCATTTGTAATGTCTCTCATGGTGATGTCGGTACCATCCTTATCAAATCTCCACTCTGTCACCACCTTCCCGGTCTCAATATCCAGCTGATGAACGCCAGTAGAGTGGGGCCTCCCTTGCTGTCCCGGGCTCATCAACATCATGTTGGTCTCAGCCCTCATCAAAAGTGCCTTCTTGGGAGTAGAATATCCACCGGCTCTATTTCCATTATTGGAAAACTTCACCGAGACCCCCTTCCCA
>QRFJ01000083.1:821410-959386 GCA_006176705.1 Cocos nucifera
TCCGTCCGAACCTCGAGTCTGATTCGGTTCGAAGGAAACCCCATGCCTCACATAGGCTTCTTCCTAACCGTCCGCATAGAAACTTATACAAAATTTCGATCTATCCAATAATTCGGGTCTGGTCGCTCTATCTCGCACTGTATCCGGACATGATGAACCTATACGACAAAAATCCTAGGTATCGTATAGAAATTTTATACACATAGTATTCTCCATCCACCTCAAAAAGATGCTCCACGCGGACCGGCGGTGTCCGGGAACTGCCTTTTCCCTCTTTAACCCTACTCGGCCGCTTCGTTCCTCTTCATTTCCTCACCGCTACCAAATTCAAATCGTCCCTCGTTCCCATCCTCTACCCCGGCTTCGCTTCGTTCCCATCCTCTACCCCGGCTTCGCTTCGTCCGGCACCGCATCCGGACACCGATCCGCTACTGCCTCTCGCCTTCTCTTCAACCTCCCCCCTTCTCTCTCTCCCCGATCCGCCATGGGCGGCGCTCACAGTCGCGAGGGTTTGGAGCTGTCCGACTCCGAGAGCGAGGCCGAGGAAGAAGAAGAATACGAGGAAGAAGAAAACCCCCAGAAGGAAGAACATTACATCCCTTCATCGGCGGAGCGGAGCCGCGGCAAAACCCTAACGCCGACCACCCTCGACGAGGTCGATGAGAAGCTAAAATCCCTCAAGCTCAAGTACTCCAGACCCTCGCCCTCCTCCGCGCAGAACCCTAAGGCCAAGAACGTGGTCAAGCTCTATCTCCACATCGGCGGCAACTCACCCAACGCCCGGTGGATCACCTCCGAGAAGCTCGCCTCGTACTCCTTCTTCAAATCCTCCCGCCCTGACGCCGCCGACGACTCCGACGGCGATGATCAGAACCCTTCCTCTCCCTGGTTCTTGAAGATTGGTTCCAAGGTCCGGGCCAAGGTGGGCCCGGACTTGCAGCTCAAGTCGTTCCCCGACCAACGGCGCGTCGATTTTGTCGCTGATGGGGTCTGGGCTCTCAAGTTCTCCACGCCGGAGGGCTACCGGGAATTCCAGAACGAGTACCAGAATTGCCTCTTCGAGAATACCTATGGTTTTGAGGCGACCGATGACAACAAGATTAGGGTTTTTGGAAACGACTTCATGGCTTGGGCCCGGCCGGACGTGGCCGATGACTCAATCTGGGAGGATGCAGAGGAGAGCTTTGAGAAGAGCCCGGGCCTGCGCTTGCCATCCCGGCCGAGCCAGGACCTATTGGAGGAGTTTGAGGAGGAGGCCAATGGGGATGGGATACAGAGCCTCGCACTTGGGGCTCTCGACAACAGCTTCCTGGTGAGCGACTCCGGAATTCAGGTTGTCAGAAATTTTAGCCATGGTGTTCATGGGAAGGGGGTCTCGGTGAAGTTTTCCAATAATGGAAATAGAGCCGGTGGATATTCTACTCCCAAGAAGGCACTTTTGATGAGGGCTGAGACCAACATGATGTTGATGAGCCCGGGACAGCAAGGGAGGCCCCACTCTACTGGCGTTCATCAGCTGGATATTGAGACCGGGAAGGTGGTGACAGAGTGGAGATTTGATAAGGATGGTACCGACATCACCATGAGAGACATTACAAATGATAACAAGGGATCGCAGCTGGACCCTTCAGAGTCGACATTCTTGGGATTAGATGATAACAGGCTCTGCCGGTGGGATATGAGGGACCGGAGAGGGATGGTCCAGAATATAGCCAATTCAATGGAGTCGCCAGTGCTGCAGTGGACTCAGGGGCACCAATTCTCTAGGGGGACGAACTTCCAGTGTTTTGCGACAACAGGAGATGGGTCCATTGTGGTAGGGTCTCTTGATGGGAAGATAAGGCTGTACTCAAAGAGCTCAATGAGGATGGCAAAGACTGCTTTCCCGGGTCTTGGGTCGCCGATCACACATGTGGATGTTACTTATGATGGAAAGTGGATATTGGGTACAACAGACATGTACTTGATCCTTATATGCACTATTTTCAAGGACAAAGATGGGAAGGAGAAGACTGGTTTTAGTGGAAGAATGGGAAATAGGATTGCGGCTCCAAGGTTGTTGAAGCTTACTCCATTGGATTCGCATTTGGCTGGCAAGAACAATAAGTTCCACAGGGGACAGTTCTCCTGGGTAAGTGTGCACTTCCTTTATTCACGCATGTATGATGCACATTTAGAAAACCATTATAGGTTCGCTTTTAATTAGTTAGATTGTCTGTTGGCTTTCTTTCTAAATTAGTACTCTTGATAGTCAGAATGCCATGCTATTAATGTACCACATCAGGTTGGTTTTCTTGAGATTGTAATTTACTTTGCTAAATTAAATATTGGAACAGTTATTAATGTTATGTTCATTTAATGTATGTCATTAACTCGTCATGCAACAGTCTTCATTTTAATCTCGATTGTAAATTGAGAGATATTGTTGTGGACGCTCAGTAGGGAAACTGAGTCAGTGTTCACCTGAATTATTTAATGAGAGATATATAGATGTTTAAATGACATGAGGAAAGTCGATCCAGCTTGATAGGTTCTGAAATTTACCTTCTTCAATATTTGGGGATGAAAAGCTCAAACAAGCTATTAGCAGGTAAAAAACTGAGCGACATTTGGCAATTATGCTATGAGGATTGCAAAAATATGGTTTGACAGAAATCTATATATGATATTGTCATAATTATGACATGCTATAGTTTTAAATCTTTTATTATTTATGGTGTACAATAAAAAATGAGGTATTTACTTACTAGCCACATTTTCTTTCTATGGTGGAGTTTGTTCAATTCCAGAAGCAAAGATACCATGTTTTGGTCTACCATACTTTAAATCGATGCAAGGAGGTTATTCTTTCCCCCTGCTCATAATAATACTTCTTTTCCTTTTTTGTTCTCTTCGGCACAATTTCTAGCTGGTACTTAAGATGGAGAATTTATATAAGGAAGAAACTAAGAATTCAATTGTCATGCTTGAGAGTATGAAATATGTCTCTTTTGACACTGATTTAGGAAATATAACCAAATCTAGAACACTTCTGCTTTTGTATTTTGTTGTCATGACCTTTGTGGGGGATAGATATGGTGCTATGGTACATGGTTTGTGATTTTATCTATTTTTGTCGGCGTACTCAACTCTGTTTAAAAGATCCTTTGGTTAATTGTAATATTCTTCAAGCATCATCACTATAGTGTAGTTATTGTTTTAAGCCTGCCCAATGCTGACCAATATGAAGCTAATACTGGGTGATGCATATTGCCATTCATTTTCAAGCCGGTATCCCTGTACTGAATGTAGCTTAAAACTGATATTAGATATTTTAAACAGATAGGTTGTGATAAGCAGCTCAAAAAGTCATTTTGAACTGCTCGGTCATCATTGAATGATTAACTAGAAAGTTTCTTTCTTCAGTATCTTTTCTCATACACTTTAAAAGCAACAATATTCATTAGTTATCAAACAAAATACTTTTTATCATCCTCTTCAAGTTGTGTCTTGTAGCTTATTGCCTGATTAAACAAGTCATAGGAAAAATTGGAGGGAAAAGTCCTTGAGAAATTGAATATGCTTGATAATAGTAACTTAGTGTCTTTCAATTTTCAAGTTTGATTTTCTCCTAAGCTAGCTTTATATGAACAAGATCGTGGTGTAGCTTTTTCCCTCTTTTAATCATTACTTGAGGGGAAAAATGAATAGTCGAAAAGCATTGAAGATCATGATTGAAGTAATGCTGGAAAAGCTATTAAAAAACTAAGTAGAAAAGCAATTGATGAACTAACTCCAAAACAATTTTTTTTCTTGTTTTACATCATTATATATATATATGCATCCATATATATTCATAATCGTCATGTTGATTTAATCAATGTCATTTTTGGCATTTTTTTAATTTGATTTTTTATTTTTTTAATTTTTTGGCTTATAAATGAAAATTAGCTAGGGCTAGAAAGAACAATTCACTAGTGATTAAGGTAGTTGTGATGCATGACCATGAGTGCTTAACATGAAGGTTCTCTTATAAAATGTAGCAAGTTAGTTGCTTTTCTAATATCTTCTCAAACTAAAACAAATTAGTATTGGAGTGCATGCTAATTTCGTCAAGGCATAAAGCTAGATAATACGTTTTAAAGTGGCCTTTTTCGTACAAGTAGGATATTATTGAATGGTTGCATGTACAGATATTCCACGATGAAACTTACAGAGATATCTAAAGTTCATGTTGAACATATTTGTACAACAAAATGCATACAACAATATAAGTTTCTGCATCACCTTTTATCGCTCCCACTTTTCCAATGTCATGTGGATGATAAGTCAAGAGTTTGTATGTGATAATTGGATTAGAAGTCACCAAAAGCGTTATTCTAAAGCAATGAACGAAGAAGAAAATATGATGTTCAAGGACATATTTCACAAATGAGAGGTCATAAAAGCTAGGAAGAACCAAAGTGGGATTAAAGAATAAAGATTCTCAAGCTGCAGTGCTAGCTAAAATCTAGGGGGAACAGCTGCATAAAGTATGCTGGTCATCTTGGTAGGTGAACAAAGTCAATCCCGCGATGAAAGCCCAAGCAGCTCTACTGGTGCCAGCTGGCTTTCCACGTATTTAGCTCACCAATGTTGTGGATTGACGTATCTGGTTCAATTAATGTGTTTAGCATTGCTGAGGCAGTACTTTAGGCAGGGTGGGAAGTTAAGTGGGAAGGCATGCATGAAGGTTTAAGGGGAGAAGGAAAGCGACGGAAAGAGCTTTATGCATGAGGTGACAATGCTCAGCTGGTCTAGATTGGTTACATCATAGGCAATGCAAGACCACAAAGCACAGTATGACCTAGGTTTGAATGCAGCCTAGATTTCTATGAATGCATGAGTGAAGTCTTATAATGCTGATTTTGGTAATATCAAGATTAGAATTACAAAATGATGAGGTTGGTGAAGTAGGCTGGCTACTAATTGAATGGTGTTCGATAAAAAGGTTGTTTTGCAAGTGAAATGGTGCAGCAATTCCAAGCCATGGGCAAATGATGCAAGCTCTTTGTAAAACTACAATGATTATGAGAAATGAACACTAAAATAGGCTACACAGTGAAACTAATAGCTGAGTTCCATGAGAAAGATCTTGAGACATTGTTGGAAGAAATAGTAGGTCGGAAAGCTGATGCAAGACTGCAAGTCAATCATGTATGGTTGTCTTGAAGTTGTTTGAAGAAGAAAAGGTTAGCTAGTGATTGGTAGGTTGATCTAACACCACCTGTGAATGGATAGTAGTTCTGGATGCTCTGGTTATTAAATAAACCTAGGCTTGTGAAGAAAAAACTGACTAAAATAGGTTCAACTGTGTGAGGACCATGAGCATCATGCAACTCGGTAGAACAGGACTGATATATCAAGTGATGAAGCACAACCTAGATTATTGAACAGGTCAATTGAGTTTGACTGCTCAAAGACTCCAAATTAGCTAAAGACTCATGATGTCTTCACATTTAATATGGTTTTAGATTGCTTTGAGCCCCAAATGGCACAAAAGTTAATGGCATGTCTTACATGTCTTTGCTTTGTTTTCTTGAGGTATCATATGACATTTTAAGTTCGTTGCTAAGCAATGGTATTCATTAACATTTAATAATTCATTAACACCATGGAGGTTGCTGATGTAGATTGTATTTATGATTATATGAATAGGTGTGCAGATTTTTTTTTTTTTTTTTTGGCTTTTTTTGTTAGCAAAATGCCAAAGGCTGGGACAAATTTTTTGTTCTGATATAGACTTAAAAATGCTGTCTGTAGTATTGAAGTTACTGATGTGTAATTTGGCACTTTGTAGCTACTCTAACAATTGTAGTGCATGGACATAATGTATAGGGTCAGGGTTTTGTGGTGTTCTGTTTGTTCTTTGATTGGAATAATACAAGGAACAAACATTGATTGTCGAAATGTTTGACACATTGCCATCTTGTTTAGGAAGTTAGATGCTGAAGATATAAGCAATTTAGAAGGTGGTATTTATGATCATGTCAAATCTAGGTTTGGTGACGTCCTCCTGGAGCAGTTTAACCACAAGCATGGTTGATATTAAGAAGGTGCTGCAGGTATTGAAAGGGATTCTGAACATTGACAAAATCTTGGTGAAGAAGTGGTGTTACTTGTTTATGATGAAGAAATTGCTTAGTTTTCAGTCCATACTAAAGTGACATGAGAAACAATTAATTCTATCATTGCTATAAATGACTTTGACTTGAGTTATAAGTTGCAGCAGCTTAATAAGAATGTTTTACATGCTTTGAATGGTTGACTGACTTGAGTCCTATGTATATTTCTCCCCATTTTATCATCTTATTGCTGAATGATGGAAAAATAGCAGTCCATGTTTCAAAATGATAATTGTTTATTAATTGTGGTGCTAGTTCATGATTATTTGTGAGAAAACAGGAGATTCTAAGCTATTTCTAGGAACTTAGAATTATTTGGTAGTTTTTTCTTCTTGATATCCTACGCATTATTGAAATTAGGAAGTGGCAGTAGATGAGAGAATAGTAATTAACTTGAAATCGTTAAGAGAGAATGGAAGATAACTATGAGTGCCAATCGTTTTTCTTTGTTGTAATTTACTTATGGTGGATTTTATTGATAGAATTATTAGATTCTTTCTTGATCATAAAAAATGGATTTTCCTGAGATGAAAATTTTGGTTTTGTTGGTGCTTCAGGTTTTAGGTTGTTAAGCAATTTTTGCAGGTTGGTATTATAAGTCTTATGTCATATTTACCATAATCAATTAATAGAAGCTAAGATTATCTTTTATATTTTTTGTAGCCAATATGTTGGATTTATCTTACTAATGTAAAAGTCAAGAGGTGAGCATTTGTTAAAATTCATCAATATCCTTTTTTTCCAATCCTTCAACTTGATCAATTTTTTCCACTTTTTACCAAGCTATTCTAAACATTCTATTCTTGTGCTTTTTCATCCCTTTTTCTTCTATAGCATGTACCAATCTTTCTCTTTCCTCCCCATCTCCTCTCTATCCAGTTGCCCTTGCCACCTAGCCTACGGTCTAAATAGCAACACCACACTACTCCCCACACACCCCCACCTCCTCCCCCCTTCCCTTCATCCCAACACACATGCGAAAGCTTTTCTTGCGATGGCGAGTAAAGGTTGGCTGGCAGGAACCTGCTAGCAGCTGGCAAGATAGCTGCCACCAGATGGACAGCACCCAACTGTGAGATGGCTATGGCTGGAGAGTTGGAGCACCTACTGACAAGAAGCCACCTTTGTGATTGCCTAGGGAAAAGAAAGAAACAACTTTGAAGGAATAGAAAAGGGTTGCCTCACAAAGAGAATTTAACGTTAAATTAATCGAAATAATAAAAATATAGTCTTACCAATTTTGTCTTGTAAGTGGCAGTGAAGGGGAAAAAATCTATTCCACATAATACATGGTATGCACTTACCTTGAGCGATAAAAAATCCATATTATGTTGGACCGAAAAACTGATATTTAGATGGTAGATAAAATATTACAAAATGATATCTGGGTACTAGGATATATTAGTTTATGTTGGCCAAAATAATATGGGCTGATAGTTTAAGTATCTCCATTTGCTTAAAAGATTGTTGTGTCTCCCATTAGTATGTATTGGATATCAACACCACATTCCGGCCCTACAACCTATCAGCTTGTCACCATAAAAACTCAGATCAGGTTGCAGTGATTAACAACTTAGAGCACTATTACTGAAAGTACCACATTCTGAATTAATTGACTACTTACTGGCATAGAGATTGTTAATCTCCACAACCATCATATGTAGGACTCTAGGAAGATGGTGCATGTTGAGAGGCTGTTCAGAACTACCACAATGAAATTCTGCTTCTAGCCAGTGCTTCTATCTAGGCATAAAGCCCTCTCTGTGGAGAAATGGAAACCAGTAGAATAGGCGTCCTCAGTTTGCTAGAGTCTATCCTTTTTGGTCTGTGTAAATTTATTATTTCTTTCCTTAAAATAAAAGTAGTTGCCGCTTTGTGATAAATCTGCTAACGTGTTAATATCAGACCTTTGTTGCATGTGCTGCTTGGGTTTAAGCAATCCTCCAGTTGCCCTCAAAGGTCCATAACTTAGGTGGACAGATTATCTGCCAAGCATCTATTATAGCCCCACAACAAGTGGCTCGGTAGTATCTGGTTGGACTATATTTTGATGCAGGTCAAGGTACTAGGTATATCAGGGGTTTGGATTGTGGCCACCCTCCTCCCACTTGGTGCCCAAACACGTTATGTACAACTTAAAAGTTTCACTAATTGTTGATTTGTTATTTATTTTTAACTTTGCACTACCTTATTTTAGTGAGTGACCAATTAATATTATTGCATAATATAGGGAATTTTGTACTTTGCTAGTGGACACATCATTCTACAGTAAAGATAGTTCCTCAAATAAATGTGAGATTTTCCTTAATTTACATTTATCATCTGTAATTTCTTCTAATTTGTTTATAATCTTCTAGTTAAGTTTATATGTTTATGATTTTTCTTTTTTTATTTTTCAATTTAGCTAGGCAGACAACCGTTTTCCTTGTAAGTGTTATCTAGTCCGCTGGCTGCTTGCATACCATATAATAATCTACTGAAATAATCTACTGAAATACCAGTTGCACATTTATGCATAATTGGGTGTTTTTTCCTTTTCTGAAATATTTCTTATACCATGCAATCCATCATTCTCTCAATTATTTGTAATTCCATGTGTTGATCTCAAATTCAGACCACACTTGTTTCGTGAACAAATAGTGGTCAGAGATGTGTTCATTTTCAAATGACTCTACATGATTGTAAGGTGCAACTCTATGTTAGGCAGTCTGCCCAAGGTTGCTTAAAAGTGACATTTCTATACCAACACGACATTACACTTTGTAAGTATCATCCCAGTTCCTTTGGCTTCCAAATACCTGTAGGCTTCAGGAGTTTATAGGCTTCTTTGACAGTGACAACCTAGCATATCCATCCTGCACTAAAGAGGATACGTACATACCGAAAAGACAATAACACTAAGCTGTTGTTTGGGTTGTAATATCAGGCAATAAAAAGGGTGAGAGCATGTGAAGTGATCGTTGTGAAAATGACAATATTAAGATGGATATATGGTAAATTTGATAGTAGTTTTTGAAATGAATATTAGGAAGCTTAAGTGGTTGAATTGAAAGAGGACAAAACAACCGAAGGCTGTATTATATTGTATTTTTTTGACCAGAGGAGATTACAAAAGTGTGGGATTTGTATATCCTGGAAGATTTAAGGAGTTCTGATATTAGAAAGCCCAAGTATAGCTTTTTGATCAGTACAACATAAGAGGCTCTGGGGAGCATGGGGCCTGCATTTCACTGGAAGTTTAAGAAAGAGGAACAAGAGGAAGTTCAAAAAAGAGGAATGGAAGCCTTAGAGATCCTTAATGGAAGTTTTGAAAGAGGATTTGAGTCTGAGTTAATCAGGAATTAGCACTTGAAATATGTCATGGAGAAGAAAGATTTCTAAAGCCACACCAGATAGATGGGATAATCTTTTTTGGTTATGAATTATGATGTGAATTTGACTTGTAAAGATTAGTAAGATAAACTAATGGTTACCCTTTCTTCAACCTATTGCTGTAATTGTTTTTAATGCCTTGATTCAAATATATAGCAGAATAGGGTTCATATTAGCTGAGGAAGAAGTAGGTGAGACAAGCCGCTGGAGGCTATGTTAAACTATTTGTGAAATGATTGATAGCTCCAGTCTTGGTATACTATATGAAGAGTCGAACATCCACTCAGTTTAGGTTAGAGCCAACATAAAACAAGGATCAGGCAATTGATTGGGAAGTTTATTTTGTTATTGGTAATATATGAAATTCCTCAGCCTGATTAGGAACAATTTAAAGCTTTGCTCAGAGTTTTTAGTCCCTAATTGTCACAGAAGGAACTAGCGTATGAGTAATTTTGATTAAAGGGTCTGGAATTTTTATTGAATATTCTTTAAACTAGTTAGTGTTGGGTATATTGGATGCATATGCAGGAACGGGCATGGATGGCTGTGATATTCTAACTGGTTGCATATTTTTTCTCTTGATAAATATATCTGTATTTTTTGCTGTAGGACAAAATGTACCAAGAGTTTATATTTACTGAAATTGGAAGCATGTAGATACGGTCATGCATGCAACATTTACGTGGTCAGAAGACTCCTACAGTATAACATCATTCAGCCTTACTTGTTATGTAGTAGTAATAATAGTTAGTAATAATGCATGAATTTTGTAGAAAAATCCAAATTTATGGGGGATTGCATGATAAGGTATTCTTTATTGATTATGTCTTTTGCTTCCTCTCTTCCTATTTGTATCTGATTGTCATGAGACCTTTGATTTTGAAACAAGCTTTATATATGAACTCAAGTCAGTAATAATGCTATTACATCCTAAAGTCTTTTTTTTTTTTTTTTGGAGTTTTTTTGTGTGTGTGTGTGGGGGGGGGGGGGGGGGTTGTTGTTGGTGTTAGGACTGATACTGTTCCTTGATTTTGAAATGCTTAGTAGTCACCAGAGGTTTTGTAGTGACAGTTCTGTTATGTTTGTCATTGTTGAAGAGCATGATGATGTGAAAAAAAAATTTGCAGTTTTTGAGAGTCTAATATCATAAGGACTTGCAATTGAATCATTTCATGTGAGTATTAACTAACTTGGCAATCTTTGATGATTTTATTAGGTAGTTTGAAGCATTGAGACAGGGTTTTCAGCTTCCATTGTTTTTTCAAGCAATCATAATCGACAGAAAGTCTGAACTGGGGTTTACAGAATTGAAGCAACCAATCATAAGCCTAGATGTGTTGCTGCTTGCTACAATACAATAAATATTAAAAGAAGAAAATGACATGGTTCTAGAGTCCGATCATCATGAGGAACGAGTCTGGACAATAATTAAGTAAGATCCTGTTAACATAATAAAAATCCTTTAATATATTAAACCTTCTATTTTATGGATGTGTTGGATTCTAACTTGATGATGATTTGGGGTTTTTCCCTGTGATATTGGATGTGCTTGTGTGGATCAGATTGAACCATATTGTTGGCTGGTTAGATGAAGGCAATCACATGGACCCTTATTGTCAAGAAGTACATCAGATCAGTAAATCAAATAGTCAGACATCCAACATGATTTGACAACCTGAGGTCTATAGTTTTTGATGAATTAAAATGCTCTCTTTTTTTTTGGCCTCCTTGGAGATGGGTAACTTTAGTTGCTCAGATTCCAAAATAAATTTCTTCCGATGAGAGCTTTTATCCTTCAGTTGGTTGCTGCTGGTGGTAGAACATGATCGACATCATAATTTGTTCCTTAATTTGTTTCACATCAAATATCACCTTTTTCTTAGGGCCTATTCTTTTATGGGTAAGAAATTTACCTGGAAATCTATATTTTCCTAGGTAAATATTTTTCGGGCAACATTTAGATAGAAAAATAATTTATCCATATTCTTTTATGCATGGGAAAATGGCTTTGAAATATGTTATCCATGTTCTTTTGTATTACTACTTTTCTGGATAAGTAGATAAAATTTATCTATATTTTTCTATAATATCCTTCGTACTGTTTAGGTTTGGAGAAAATTGATGATCGAGTTATCGGACATTAAATGATGGAGACATTGAAAATGAGGATGGGGCATTTTAGGAATAAAATTAAATATCTACTTTATTGGCTGATGGAAAAATAATTTAGCCACCCCCTAGGTAGTAAGATTTTTCCTCTATTTTATGGGTAAATGCTATCCATGGAAAGTAACTTATCCATCTTGAAAAGTGTGAGAACATGGATAAGTTGGTTAATGAGAAAGTAGATCAACTTTCCCATGAAATTTACCCACAAAAGAACGGGCCCTTAATGGTGGTGGTTGGGGTGGGGATTGGCAGTGCAAGTATTCTTAAACATTTATTAGAGAGTAAATTATTTCCATCTGGTTGGAGGAAAATTATGATGGAGCATTATGAGAGGTTTAGTTGTTGATACTAAAGAGAGGAATTTTACTGGAGGATTACATTTACCAATCAGTACATCTGTCATGGTGATCCTCATTCTATCACTGAGTTGAAACAAAAGCAAAAAGTTATGCTGTGTTTTATTTCTGACTTTGGAACTTAATATTATTATGTGCCGTTAATGAAATTGAAGATTCATAATTGTTTTTTCTCAAGTAAGCTACCTTTGCCTTCTACCTGGCCTTCCATATATTCTCGCATACATTAATACAGCTTGCACTATGTTGCTGCTGTGGTATTAAACAAATTTCTCATATTTTCAAGTTATTAATTTCAATCTTTGTATTAATATAATCAGCCTGAATCGATAAACTAATTCATTCTGGTTGGATGCAAGATTTTAGATCTGATTTGGTGGATGTGTCTTTGTTTATTTATTGCAACCTTCAGGTCACTGAACATGGTAAGCAGGAAAGGCATCTGGTTGCAAGTGTCGGCAAATTCAGTGTCATTTGGAACTTCCAGCAAGTGAAGAACAGCAATCATGAGTGCTACCAGAACCAGGAAGGATTGAAAAGCTGCTACTGCTACAAGATCGTCCCCAAAGATGAATCCATCGTGGACAGCCGCTTCATGCATGAGAAATTTGCCTTGAGCGACTCTCCAGAGGCACCATTGGTGGTCGCTACCCCGATGAAGGTCAGCTCCTTCAGTATATCAAATAGACGCTAACTTGTGCCCATCGACTGCCCTTTTTATCGTCTTGTTTGGAATGTACTGGAGATTGTGTTTTGCTTGTTGGAACTGTGCTGGTTTGAATTCACTACCGTATATTTGGATTGCACTTACGGTCTTGTGATTCTGTTGGAACCACCTCTTCTTGTGGCTATTTAAATTCTGAATTTGGAATGTAAGAATTTGTTGTGGATTTCATGGTGATCTCTACCGTATTAGGAGGGCTAGGTGATACCTGTTACCACGGACGAGCCGTTGTAGTTCAGAAACCGGTTGTGGTTATTAATTAGAGCGATGGTCTGGGGTCATAAATGAGCCAGCCAGGTTCTGGGACCCTTGCACAAGCTGCAAGGTCCAGAGGTTCTATTCTTGTCTTTTTGGCGGCAGCATGGAGCAACTCTTCACGAAATATCCTTTTGATCGGACCGTCGGATCACATCACTTCCATGGTTGTTGGGCTTTTGGCAAGCGTGCTACAATTTCTTTTGATAGCTTGCACACCCTCAAATCTTGTGGCGGGTGTCCTGCAAGAGCCGTGTCGTCAGATCATGTAGCCGCTGAGTGGACTCCCAAACTGGATTGGCGGCATGGGAGCCTTTGAGAAGCTTCCTTCATCCTCTAGGAAGTTGGAACTTGTCAACGCGGACTACCATCTGGAAGACGTGGTAAGGTTAGACACTTCTACTTAAATGCCTCTTCCTCTGTTGTCCTCTCCCTTTCTTCGCTATGGGATGACGATAGTTCCTTACCGCCACCTATCAAACTGGTCGTTGCTTTGGGTCCAAGACCTCTTTCCACCATGACTGGAGAGTCGGAGGAGAAATCCCACGTCGTTTGGAGACTCTGAATGTTCTACTAGTGATGGACAAGGGCCCCAGCCACTGGATTTGCCACGTTTTCTCTGCGACTGATTAGTCTGGTCTTTGGTTGGAAAATAGGAAGAAATGTCTTGCTATTGTGTTGAAAGCTAAAGAGTAAAGACCTCGAATGTGGGTAAGGTTAGGAACCTCCAATTCGATTCTCTTCATTGTTCTCCTTTATTTATTCATTTATTTATTTTATCAAACGGATGGCAACAGGGGTGGGACCCTATCAAGTGGCTTGCCTGGTAATTGCTTCTTTCCCTGGATGCAGGATGGAAAGTGGTGAGTAGCTCCATAAATTATGATCTTTTTATTTGGTGGGCAAATTCTACCAAACCAAAAGATCATGTTACCTGCCGGGCCACTAATTCACTGGGACAAATGATAAAGAAATCCATCCACTCTCAGGAATTTCCCTGCCCTTGGTGGATCGCTATCCCACATGCCTTAGTCTATGGTCAATTGATTTACTTTTCAATGTTGAAGCAAGTGCGATCTGGTGAATGTTTAATCCATAATGTCAAACAACTAATATAGCGGACAGCTTGAAACCACGGCATCTTGTTCGTTGTTAACAGAGAAAAGGTGCTTGCTCGAGCTTCTTGGCCCGGTTTATCTCTTTGGAAAGCACCTACCAGGCTTGATTCCGAGCACCTCAAATCTAGGGCTCATTTGCAGTTCAAGGCAGGATTCCATGCAAACCTCCATGTCGGGAAATGGTGCCTGCAACCTGATCATGGTGACGGTGGACCCATCGCTTGTGCCATTAACCAACTCCATAAGCCTACGGTGTTTATTAACTATTTCAGAAAAATGTAGCACTGCTTTTTCTTGCTTTTACCCTTAATGCAAGCTTGCTCACCATTTCTGGAGGGAGATTCGAATCTACGGTCCTGTAGTGGAGGCCTAGCTTAGGTGGTTGATTGGTGATGAAACTTTAATTGATGTGAGCCAAGATACATGGATCTCTAGCCTTCTTCTCTCCCGATAGTCGACTTTTATCAATACGGAGTGGGCGATAATTGACGAGTTCGAGACTTGATCACTGAGGATTTGATGGCCACCTTGGGGATAGAATCCTTGCAATCCCCATTCCCATCCACCGGAATCAAGATTTGAGGGTATGGGGACTATCGTGCTTTACCAGGGTCCCTACCAAAAAGCTTGTTACGATGAACAGACCAGTGTCGAAGAGGAGGATTAAGGTAGCCTGAATTTGGAGAGCATCTTCCACCTCATAATTAGACTCTTCCTGTGGAAGGTCGCCTGGGGCCGTTTTCTGACTCAATTCCTTCTCAGGGATAGGGGCACCTATCCACGAATGTGCCAACCACCTATCCGAGCTATGGGATGGAGGATGAGACGATGGAGCATGCCCTTCTTCGCTACCTTAGTGCGTGCTTGATCTAGCGAATGGCAGATAGCCCACACAGGAACGTATCCTCTAGTTTTTGGCTCTCTTTCTTCCTTGGTGTGATCCGTCATGGCTTGACTAGGAGGCTGGCCTACATCGCCTATTAGATATGACTTTTGAAAAATAGCCTGATCTTTGATATCGAGGTTGTCCCCACTCGTCGGGTATTGGAAAAAGCCTATTATCTGGCGAAGTACTACCATTATGATGCTGCTGGACAATTCATTGACGACCCGAGTTCTTGGGTCCTCTTGCTACTTCTGCAATGGTCCATAGGATGCTTTTCATCTCTTGAGAACCCTCATCCTCGGGCTTCGTCAAGATCAACTTTGATGGCAGTGTCAGAGGGGTAGCGGTGATGCGGGCTATATGATCCAAAGCCCCGAGGGCAGGATGCTAGCAGCTAGAGGATCTTCTCTTTTTAAGCCATTAATTCCTGGTGTAGAGCTTTGGACCGTCTGGATGGGCATCACCTACGCACGACTAAGGATACATGCAGACAGGATCATTGTGAAGGGTGACTTTGCAACCGTCATTGCCTAGATCCGAGATGATGCGAAGCAACTCACTATCCACCCGTTGATTTATGATATTCGGGAGTCTTTTTATCATTTTTTTGTGATGACTATTAGGCACATCTACAGAAGATAAACAACGCCGCAGATTAGATGGTATTTTTTGTTGCTGACCATACTAATGAGTCCTGGCATTTTGGTCAGAAATATTTTAGAGTTTTATATGATATTTTGTACTCTAATCTTTTGGACTATATTCATGCAAGAATTGTGTCAACGTTCATTTGTATATAAACCTTTTCCACACATCACACTAAAGAAAGGTATATCAGGTCCAGGAGGAAGTTAGCAAAGTAATCTTAGGAAAAACGAATAGGGTCTTCATTTTCTCATGACGTTCAATATAAAAAGAAGGCAATCATAAGTATTTAACTAATATTCATCGTAAACCTTTCTTAGTGTATCCTAATTGGATAATACCAGCGCTGCTCCATGCTTTTTTGAATACATGCGTAACATGGCTGCATTTATTTAAGCTTATTCCAAGTCTTGGACCTCCATCCCTTTGCTTGGATTGGCTGCTTGGAGACCATGATAACTACTTCAAACAATCTCCTAACACCCCACATGTGGCTGTTGGACAAGTAGGATCACACCATGATCTTAATTTATAGGTAGACAAGCCTACGGATTTCCCAAGGAAATACCTTCATTATTTCCGTGTGAATTCCCTTTTGAAAAGTTTCACAGCAAATCAGACGACTGAACCTAAGAAACCAATCCTGATCCTTGCTTGTCCTCTTCAAGTCGGCGGAGCACCGTTTGGCTGTTCTGATTCCCTCCACTCCCATCTAGTATTTGTGCAATTGCAGTGTATTTATTTTTTCGAATTATTTCTGTATGGCTTAGGTTAGTAAAATGGATATCTGGGAGTAGCATATCATCTTACTTTGTTCCTTAGTTCAGATAAAGTGGGCCCATATCCAATTGACGCGGGGTGTCAGAGTTTGGTTAGTTTCGGATTTCCCTCCCCGCACGTCCCCCGCCCCCCACGTCCCCCCCTCGCGCGCGACGGAATAGGTCAAAATTCCACGCGCCAGGTGCCACGTGTACCAGTATTTCATCCAATGTCGCCCCCTCAGACGGTGACGTGTCCGCCATCCAGGTAGGATGTTGGGGACTTGGCGGATCACGCGGCGAAACCCCTATCCAGAAAACGAACGACCGTACGAAACTCTCTCAGTGCGGGCGGAGCATCTACCGTCCTTTCTACTCGGGCAACACCTGTCCCGCATCGGAGCGGACGAGATGGATTTACTCGCCTGGTCAAGCGGGGCGATGGTCGGCAGTCAAAAGCCTAACGGTCACGCCTTTCACACGTGCAGGAAAAGCGCAGGAAAAATTATAGGTTAAAACTGTACTTTGCATAAACCAATAGCAAAATAGTATATCATTCAAAAAATAATAATTTTTTATTCAAAATTATTTTTTTTATTTTAAATTTTAAATAAAATATAGATAATAATATATATTTTTTATTTTTTAGATAATATTGATTGGTGTAAGATATATACGGTAAAACAGTTCTAACCAATAATTTTTCAATGAGTAGATCATGATTTCAAGATGATGGTTCCGAAGAGGCGTGGCTTGCTGTTAACCATGTGGAATGCTGATAACACACGATGGGATATAGAGATGGATGGGATGGTACGAAAATGACAAAATAATTAATTATAATAATTCTATGGCATATATTTTAGATCATCTAATAACAAATCAATATATTATTTATTATTAAATATATATATATAATTATTTAAATTTGATTAAAAATTTTAAACCAAAAAATTATTAATAATTATGATTAATTGGCTAATGATTTTTATTATTTTAAATAAAAAAATATTTTTTAAATAGTATATTAATTTGTTATTAGATTATCTAAAGTAGATAATTCTAACTAATAGTTCTGAAGAAAAAGATAGGATACTTCATCTTCAAAAAATTATATCAATAGTTCTGGAGAAAAAAAATAGTATACTTCATCTTCAAAAAATTATTAGCCAGAACATTTTACTACATCATCTAATAATAAACCAACATATTATCTATGAATGAAAAGATAAAATATAATTAAATTTTACTATAAACTATAACTAACCAGTCAATAATTTTTATTATTTTAAATAAAAAAATATTTTTTAACTCATATGCTAATGTACTATTGATTGATCTGGAGTATATACATGGTTGATTCATCCTAACCAATAATTTCTCCATCCCGTTGGCCCTTCGCTCTAGCCAGCTGGAGCTTACCTGTATCACGTGACCTGGCATTGGAGGTCCACTCCGCTGCCACGTTTTAGATCAGATTGGTTCTGAGGAAGTTTCGAATTCTTTTTATATGACTAAATCACCCCCCTTGCTTGCCCAGCTGGGCGCTCCACCTCCTTTCGACTTCTTTGACATGCGTAGGAAGAGTGCGGTTAGTGTCACCTACGGTAAGATTATTTCCATTTCTTGTCTACATTTTTTTTTTTTTTTTTGAAATAGTGTTTTACCGTCGGCGAGGGTAATAATTTCTTCTTTTTATATTATAGAAAATATATTAGACAATTTCCCCAATTTAAGTATCAAATTAGATATGAAAAGACTTAATTAAAAACAACGAAAAGTCTCAACCAGTGCGTTTCGATGACGTCTTCCATGGTGACCGTTTCCGGTCGCTTCGGAAGGTGGTGACTAGATCTCAGTTTAAATCCGGCGAGCCTTTTCGCGCGGACCCGTCCCTGCTTCGTTGCAACGCATCGTGTTCGTAGGTTTCTACGTGGCCGCCTGTTCTGGCGTTCCCTAAGTCTAACCCGGTGACGTGCCTCAGATCTAAACAACGCCCCAACTGTAACGCCACAAAGTGGCGGACGGGATTTAGGTAAGGGATCCGAGCAACGGCAGATCAAGTCCCGCACAAGTCTATTAAGTGGGAGTCGAAAAGATAAGACTCAAGGGGCCAAATGGAAGAATTGCACGTGATTTGAATGAAACATCCCATCACGGAGTCCACGCGGACCAACTTCAAACCCGCCAACCACAAATCTTCTAAATACCTAAAATACCCCTGTCCGTCGATAGTAATTTCGTCATTTCGGCTACTATAAATCCGTTGGTCTCCAGGCCTCCAAGCGATCCCCTTCCCCGCTTCTTCTGTTCCTCGCTCTCTCCCCTTCTCTGTCGACGAGCTCGATTCCGTCCGCAAGACCAAAAAGGTGGAGGAAAACCGAGGCTTCTCCTCCTGTTGTTCCAACCCTCCGTTTCTACAATCCCCAGAGAGAAGCAGGTAAAAGGAGACCAAGTTAAAGAAGACCCCACCAAATGAACCTCGCGTTCTCCTTCCTCCTCGTCTGCAACACCCACCGATAGCCAAACCCTAAACCTAATTCCCAAACAGAACAAGAAGAGGAAAGGACGACGTTTAGGGGACGAGGAGATGCCTTCTCGGTCCTCCGCGAACCTTCTGGACCTGGCCGCCGCCGACTTGGACTTCCCATCGTCGCCCCGCCACCCGTCCCGCCTCCCCCGTGTCATGGCGGACCCGTGCATCCTCTCCACCTCCGGCGAAGCCGAATCCCCGCCGGCCTCGCCGTCGTCGCCGCCCGAGCGCCGGATCATTGTTTCGCACCACCTCCCCCTCCGCGCGATCCCCGACCCCGCCGCTCCCTGCGGCTGGTCCTTCTCCTACGATCCCGACGCCCTCGTCCTCCAGCTTTGTTCCGGCCTCCCCGCCGACGCCGAGGTCCTCCACGTCGGCACCCTCCGCGGCCTCCCCGACGGCCTCGACCCCGCCCAACATGACGCCGTCACCGCCCACCTCCGCCGCGAGTTCCGCTGCGTCCCCGTCCTCCTCCCCCCTGACCTCCATGCCCGCTTCTACCACGGCTTCTGCAAGCACTACCTCTGGCCGCTCCTCCACTACCTCCTCCCAATTATTCCCTCCTCCCTTGGCGGCCTCCGCTTCGATCTCTCCCTCTGGCGCTCCTATCTCTCCGCTAACAAGCTCTTCGCCGACCGTCTCACCGAGCTTCTCAACCCCGACGACGACTTTGTTTGGATCCACGACTACCACCTCCTCGCCCTTCCCACCTTCCTCCGCAGGCGCTTCCCGAGGGTCAAGCTCGGATTCTTCCTCCATTCCCCCTTCCCTACCTCCGAGATCTTCCGCACCATCCCCGTCCGCGACGACCTCCTCCGCGCCCTCCTCAACGCTGACCTCGTCGGCTTCCACACCTTCGACTACGCCCGCCACTTCCTCTCCTCCTGCTCCCGATTGCTCGGCCTCGACTACCAGTCGAAACGAGGCTATATTGGCATCGGGTACTACGGCCGCACCGTCACCATCAAGATCCTCGCTGTCGGGATCGACATGGGCCAGCTCCGTTCCGTCATGGCCTCGCCGGAGACGGCCGAACAGGTCCGGGTGCTCACAGAGAGATACAAAGGCAGGACCTTGCTGCTTGGCGTGGACGACGTCGACCTGTTCAAAGGCATCGGATTGAAGTTTCAGGCGATGGAGCAGCTGTTGGAGGAGCACCCGGAGCTGCAGGGCCGGGTGGTGCTGGTCCAGATCGCCAACCCGGCAAGGAGTCAGGGAAGGGACGTACAGGAGGTGCAGGACGAGATCCATTCAATCACGAGGAGGATCAACCACCGGTTTGGCCGGCCCGGCTACCAGCCCATCGTCGTCATCGACCGTCCGGTGCCCACCCACGAGAAGGTTGCCTTCTATGCCGTCTCAGAGTGCTGCGTGGTGAATCCAGTAAGGGATGGGATGAACCTTGTCCCGTACGAGTACACCGTATGCCGGCAAGGGAGCCCGGCATTGGAAGGATCTCCGAAGAAGAGCATGCTCGTGGTGTCGGAGTTCATCGGGTGCTCCCCGTCTCTCAGCGGGGCAATTCGGGTGAACCCCTGGAATGTGGACGATGTGGCAGAGGCCATGAATTTGGCTATCACCATGCCGGAGGCCGAGAAGCAGCTGCGGCATGACAAGCACTATAAGTATGTTAGCTCTCATGATGTTGCCTACTGGGCGAGGTCATTCGATCAGGACTTGCAGCGGGCATGCAGGGACCATTTCGTCAGGAGGTGTTGGGGGATTGGATTTGGCATGAGCTTCCGAGTCGTTGCGCTCGGTCCTAACTTCAGGAAGCTTTCGGTCGAGCACATATTCTCAGCATACAAGAGGACGAATAGCAGGCTAATATTACTGGATTATGATGGGACGATGATGCCGAAGACTTCGATCAACAAAACACCAAGCAGTGAAGTTACTTCGATCTTGAACGGTTTGTGCTCAGACCCAAAGAATGTAGTTTTCGTTGTCAGTGGTAGAGGGAAGGACGAGTTGAGCAAGTGGTTGGAGCCATGCGGGAATTTAGGAATCTCTGCTGAGCATGGATATTTCACAAGGTAAAGAATTTTTGTTTAGTTTCTTTGTTTATTTCTGACTCATGACTTCACAATATCTTCCTTATCTGTTATAAAGTTTGTTAGTACATCGCTCTATGTAATTATATGAAGTTATGTGGCGGTGTCTGGCTTTTATTTTAGTTTTTGTATGAAGCATATCGAAAAGATGAGGATATCTGAATTAGGATCTCGCATGTGAAGATCATTAATAATTACATGAGAGAGGGGATATGTGAATTCCACAGCAAAGCAGAATGAGGCACGTTAATTCATGATCATGACAAATCTGGTCTTTCTGAAAATTGATCGGTACAAAGATTGATTTGGAATTTATAGAAGTTTTAAGATGGTCAAACTGGTATCGGTTGGATAATATGATGTAATCATAGATTGGCATTTTAGATGCTTGAATATGAAAATAAAATACAGCAAATCCAAGCTCATCATTGAGGAGAATGCATGAATGAAGTCTATCACACTCTGTAGTTGTTTCTAATTAATAATGTAATAATTTGTAACTTATTACATTTGTTGCAATTTCATGTAGTATATATGATTAAGTAATGGTGGCATTTCTATTTCATATAATTTCAACAGAAGGGAGGATAATGGATTTTGTGTGGCTCATGATGGGTTGTCTTGAATTGTTTTCTGTTGCTGTAGGTGGAGTCGGGATTCTCCTTGGGAGTCATGCATGTTAACAGCCAACTTTGACTGGAAAAAGATTGCAGAACCTGTAATGGGGCTCTACATGGAGGCAACCGATGGTTCATACATTGAACATAAAGAAACTGCACTAGTCTGGCATCATCAAGATGCTGATCCGGATTTTGGGTCGTGCCAGGCCAAAGAACTCCTTGATCATCTAGAGAACGTGCTTGCCAACGAACCTGTGGTTGTGAAAAGAGGCCAACATATTGTAGAGATAAACCCTCAGGTAAGAAGAACTATTGCAGCTTTTATAAATTCCCCACCTTGTCTGAATTGTCAGTTTCAATTCAGACAAAAGTATGTCCATTATCTATCAATTATGAAATGAACATAGCTTTCAAACTAAAGGTGCATAGATTAGGATTGACTTCTGGACAATCTCAGCCCACCTCATACTTTGCTAACCCTATCTCTTGACTATGCATGAGAGGGTTATCATCCCCACCAGCTTCTGATTTGGATTTCATAAAGAAGTCTCCACATCTGCATGGGCCATGCCTTCAAATTGGCTGACCTGCAATTATTGGCACTCATGTGGTGTTTTTCATTTTAAAAGAAAATTATTTTGTCTCTCTGTTTCATTGATGACTGTTAAATTGGATTATAACGACTTATTGGCTTATATATGTGGGATCGTGTGCAGGGTATAAGCAAAGGTGTGGTTGTGGAAAATCTTCTTGCGACCATGCTGAGTAGAGGAAGACAGCCAGATTTTGTATTATGCATCGGAGATGATCGGTCCGATGAAGACATGTTTGAGAGCATCATGAGTTCCATGAATAATCCATCACTGCCAGCAATATCTGAAGTCTTTGCATGCACCGTAGGCGAGAAACCGAGCAAAGCTAAGTACTATCTTGATGATACAGCCGACGTCATAAAAATGCTTCAGTGTCTAGCCAACGCATCACCGCAACCACCTGGACCATCACAATGTCAAGTCTCATTTGAAGGCTATCTCTGAATGAACACAAGTTTTTCTTCTTGGTCTATCAGATCTGATATGATCCATTGAAACATCTTGGTTAGAGGCTGAGCCCCGTTGGTCTCAAGGTTGGTTATCAGTTGGATGATGTTTGTTGGAGCTCAGGCACACTTATGATTCATGGAGTCAGAAACAGCTGAAGCCGTTTTATCTGATTTTGTGGATCTGGTAGCCAAGAGGAGGATCTGTTGCCTCAAGGAACGTATAAGCTGATTTGTTTCAACTAAAATTATCTAGCAAATCCATCATAATGGAGCTGGAGCTGGCATTCCATATCCTGTCCATCCTGTTCGTTGTAGATAGCACAGAAAAGGTTTTTCTTCCACTCTTCTTTCAAGATGCAACACACGGATGTATATGATTGATTACACTCATTTGATGTTTCTTTCTTCTGATATATGTATCTTGTTAGGCGCCATTCTACATTCATTGCATGTTAATATATGACCATTGTTTCTTGAATGATATAAGTCTCCTCTGCTAACTGCTTGTAAGGCAGTCATTAATAAGGTTTGAAGGAAATTGATCTTTTTGTGGTTATCGATCGACTTCTAGGCACTTCCCATTTCTGCGAACCACTTCTTGATGCAAACATCTTGATGTTAATTTATGTTTATCCAACTGAAACCATTTGGAGGTGGACCTCTCCTTCAGCGATACGTAGAAGCAATGTTCTGAAAGAACAACGATATGACAACGAAGTACGCAGTGCGAAGCATGACTGGTTCGAATTGAAAGTTGAACTGATGGCGAGCTGGAAGTGTTTTTCTTTTTCTTTTTTTCAAAAAAAAAAAGAAGAAAGAAAGAAAGATAAGATACAGCAGCTGCCCGGTTCACTGGATTGGTATTTAGAGTTGTTGAATTCTCCACATTGGCGTCCGATCAGATGCTGCCTTTTATGGGTTTGGAATGGGTTGGCATCAGCACTAGTAAATCTTTCTTTATTAACTTATTGGATGATTGGATAAACGTGAGGAACTAGAACTCTTTGATCTCTTACTATTCCTCTTCCTCCTCTTTTGGACCTTTCTTCGGCCTGGGACCGTTCTTACATAAGAAGGGAGCCTGTTTTGGACCGTTCTTTAGGTAAGAAGGGAGCAATAGACTGCGTGTTGAGTTGGGGAAGAGAACCGTGCGATCCAAGCTGCTGAAATAGGATGGTTTCTAGCATCACGCAGAATCTTGAGGGAATCTTTGAAGGAGATTTAGGGGTAAAAGGTGAGACGTTCAAAGGAAATTTGAAGGAGGCCAACAAGTTTGCTTGTTTCGATGATATTGACTGAGATCATTAGTATCATCACCACGGCAGCATATGGTCATAGATCCATGGCATTCACAATCGAATGGAAATAGTATATCCCCCGAAGGACAATCGTTTTTTCAAGTAATAATAGATTGAAATAACACCGTTAGGGATATTGGCTGGCTGAAAGATTTTACCGACATGAAATGCCTGCGCAGATTGAAACCCGGAAGGCCTCCATCCAAGATTTTTTTTTTTTTTTTTTCCCGTCCTTTCTTTTCATCGGAGCATTCAAAGAATTTTATTAGCGTGTACTAGGGCTCCATACCTGGAATATAAGCTAATAGAAGATCCCGTACCGAGAGCCAATAGAATTAACCTACCCATAAAATTATCGCTAGAAGATGGAGCCTAGAATTTTTTTTATTATGAATGTTACAAAATAGAATTTATATTAATTTTTTTTTTGTAAGCTTGGATTACCATTTTTTAAACTGAATTTCAAACGGATATCCACAACTATATAAAAATATATTATAATACATTATTAATATAGTTACTAACCTATTAATTATTATAATATTCTATAAAATATATAATTATTCATTCTATAAATTACAAACCTTACAAAAATATATTACCTGCTATTTAATATTTTTACTCGTACTTACAATATATTATTATATTAATACTAATATTTTTTTTGTTAGAAAGATAATGTAAATAGAAATAATATATTAAATAATTTTATAACATAAATATAAAGTACAATAATATATTTTTATTATAATTTAAAAGTATAGTTAAATAATAATATGATATTGATACGATTAATAATATATTATGATATAATATATCATAAATATATAATATATAATATATAATATATAATATTGATATAAGATATAATATAATATGAACTTGGGCCTATCCTTACAAGATTAACATAAGCTGCCTCTTCGACTCGCAAGCCGTCTTAAATCCGAGTTGGGTTCGTACGGGCTAGAAGTTCCTTTGCCAAGATACAAAGATGAAACAGGGCTGGCCAGCTGGAATATTATCATCCAAATCATAAGAAAACTGTGGATTATGATATAAAAACATCTCTTCGTTACGGAAGAATCCCAATCAGCAACACCTAGATGCCTGCTCCTTTACCAACGAAAAATTGTTAAGATTTAAACACCGACTGATGCCTGATCAAACTCAAGTAAATGGAGTTAACCACAAAAATGATGTAAACGGCAGACTCACATTTTTAAAGATAATTTTTTTTATTTAAAAATAATAATAATAATAATCTCAAAGAAAGCGACTGCAGAGCCAAGCTGTTTGCCTTAAATGTGACAAACAGATTTTTAGCATTAACGAAACCGTTCTTCCTAAGGTCAAAAGAAACTGGAGCTTAGGTACTGGCACATGCGATCTCTTCTTAGAACGGCTCTTATTCTGCGAGCAACACATGGTAGAGTTAGAAAGATGAACATGATGATGTATATTGTGAACCTGTGACACATACTGACATGAATACGATGCAATGTGGATAGATGACCACGTAATAATTTACATTACGACCAAACCTCGAATTATAAATGACGGCCGTTCAAAAAAAAGAAATGCAGTGAGAAAACCCTGAATCATACAATAATGAGAAAAATGAATGAGAACGGATATGGGTGAAGATGATGATGTCTCGGATGCAGCAGCTAGCAGGACATAGATTAAGGACCCGCGACAATCCTAAAACTCTGACCTGCACTTTCCACCATGGAAGAGAGAGATCCAATGAGAGTCTTATCGCAGGTTGAACAAGTAAAACACGCGTAAAAATACCTACAAGCAGTAGTCATTACACGGTGAAGAAAGGATCTCACGAAATTTCCTGTCCATGTTGTAGAAATCCAATAAGTTCTGAATGGCAAATATCCACCACCTACACAAGTGCTTCATTAAGATGTACGGCAACCAAACCGATGATCTGAATTGATGACCGACAATGCTTGGAAATTATTTACGGTGTTACTAAATCTTAGTGGTTTCTCTCACGTGTGGATCGCAATACCTAGCCGGATCCGACTATGATGTTGTTGATCGGGATAAAGATCAACTTCACGAAGAACCCCACGAATCCGATCGCTGTGCGCACCGCCACCTTCCTGAATTCTATGGGCCCGATCCGTACGAAATCCGGCAAGATCCAACGGAAATAATCAAAGATCCGATGGAAAACATGAACGATGCAGATCGATATAATCGGAATAGGGGACGTGACCTACCCTTGCGATCGGGCTTGTGGCAGCTCTTGACAAGACGGACGCTGTCCTTGGCGAACTCCCGCAAGGGATCCACGACGGAATCCAAGGCATCCATCGATCAAAGAAAACGAAGAAATCGACCGCGACTCAAAACCCTACCCTACCATCCAGCGAGGAAAGTGCGAGGGAACCGACGGAAAGGGAACCTCGCCAGTGGCCACGTGCTTGTATTCGATGCAGGCGTATCTCGAGCATACCATGGGACGCCAGTATTTGGTCGGAAATTATTAGATATAATATAATTATTTTATAAATTTTGATTGACTTCTTTTCTATCTTATAATCTATTAAGACTAATCAAAATTAATAATTAATAAAAAAATTAAGTAATATATAAATATTTTATTAATTTTATCCATGGTAAGATGAGCTTACCTATTAATTTTTTCATTGCTAGCCGTATAAAACAAATCTCATGAACAGCTTGGCAACCAGACAGGTCTGACTGCCGTTATTGGTTATATTGACCTCTCGAGGATGGAGGAATGCTACCATGCCACGCATGAGAATTTCATTTATCATCACTTATTTATCTTTTATTTTTTGGTATATTTGAGATTTTCGCAATGGATGATTTATGCTTATAAATTGATTTACATTCTAGCGTTACCGGACTTAATTAAGTTCATCTCTCCGTGGACCCAAGCTTTTACAACATACAACTAAAATTTGCTACTCACGATGATTTAGGTATTCTATCGTTGTATATCCCACCTAATCCATATGTGAATCAATAACATTGGAATCAACAGTGTTGTGGAATGGAGTTAGTGCGGCCTCGATCTGTTTTAGATCGACCGTCGATCTTTCCCCATGGATCGTCTGCGATACTTTATTCATGGTTAGCTATAGATCGACCTAAGCCAATTTCAAATTTCGATCGATCTACTGAAGATCGCTTCCCAATAAAATGATGTATGCCTTCATACTTCATCCCCATCGAATTTAGATCGGCCGCCAAGCTACACGAATATGATGATCTATCATAGTTCGTCAATGATCGATCTACAATCGTTCTTGCTGAAACTGCATCCTCTTCGAATCGAGAAATTCGGATAAAAGAAGAATCTTTCGCAATTCCATCTCTCAAGAAGAAAAGAAATCTTCCGAATTAATTCGAAGCGACAAACTCGAAAAATCGTTAGAGTTCGAAATGGATACGATTTCAATTTCTTTCCTATAAATAAAGGGACTCCAGACTCTCCAAGTATGCCACAAAATTCAATGCTTTTTCTTCTTATTGTTCTCCAATTTTCTAACTTAAGTGTTGGAGGGTCTTCACCAGAGAATACTTCACTGAAAATTTTATTACAGGTGAACGAACGAAACTCCAGCAAAAGTTTATCCTCGACTTTAGATTTTTTTGGTGGTCGAGCTTCTCCATTCTCATCGATCGATCTCAAATCAAAAGATCTAGGAGTAGCAAACAGCATCAAAAATAATTTTTTTTTTTTCATGCATGTGTACGTGGGTGAACCCCAATATACTAAAGGAAAACTACAATGGACTAATTTTGCCATTAAGATCTAGCCTAACCCAAGCACCGAGTTGATGAGGTCATTGGAGAAGTTGGTGGGCCTACCGTGCTGGTTAGAGGGGTCAACTTGAAGGCTGTGACGTGTTTCCAAGGCAAAAAGGATAAAAATGGTTGTACTCGGATGATGGTTCCAGCAGCGCTGGTTAAAATAGTGTTCAATAAAACTTCCTTCGATGCTTCACTTGGACTCAACTCCCAAGGAATAACAAAAGTATTATGAGAGTGAAAATACGGGAGCCTAAAAAGAATAAAAGAATATTTATAGAGTTTAGGAGGAGGATCCTCTTATATAGACAAGAATTCATATCTATCGTCAAAAAAATTAAACATGCATACCAATTATATTGATCATTATTGTAAAATGGGGTTGGTATATTTATTTAAGATTGACCATCGATCTATCCTAATAGATCGTCTGAATGAAACAATGCGATATTTTACTCACGATTAGCTATAGATCGATTTAAGCCGACTTATAATTCCAACCGATCTATTGAAGATTGCCTTCTGATAAAATAAGATAGATCTTCATATCTCATCTTCATCGAACTCAGATCGGCTACCGAGCTGCATAAAGAGGCTCATAGCTCGTCAACGACACGACCTACAAATATTCCTACAGAAACTGCATCCCCTCCAAATCGAAAAACTCGGATAAAGAGAAATCTTTCGCAATCCCGTCTCCTAAAAAGAAAAAAAATCTTTCGAATCAATCCAAGGCGACTAACTCGGAAAGTCGTTAGAGTCTAAAATGGATACGATTCCAACTCCTCCCTTATAAATAAAGGAGCTCCGGGACCCTCTAGGTAGGCTATTCAATTCGACGCTTTCTCCCATCTTTGTTCTCCAATTTTCTAACTTGAGCGTTAGAGGGTCTTCACCGAAGAACACTCTGGTGGAAACTTTATTGCAGGTAAACGGATGAAACTCTAGCAAAGTTCGTTCTCGGTTTCATAATCCTCGACGGTCGAGCTCCTCCATCCTCGTCAGCCAACCTTAAGTCGGGAGATCCATGAGCAACAATTGGTGCTAGAAGAATGGCTCCGATTATTTTCGAGGTTTAATTTTAAGGAAAGAAAGCACGACACTGGATATCATGAAAATTTGAAGGAGAGCATCAAACACGTCCCAACGTTCTGGTGGTCGGAGGACTTACAATGCTCAACAGGTTAACACATCTTCACCATCAATCCAGGAGACCCACCAACGATGCCGGCGGTCTCACAGGAACAGTATGACATCCTACTTCATCAAGTGCAGGCATTATCAACCGCCATAAGAGGAATATAGTAGGCAGACGAGCACCATCCGATCGAAGAAGATTCAGGCCTGGTTCAGATAAGACCGAAGGAACGACGCCCCCTTAGCACTAGGGCGGAGGCCAGTCGTCACAATCGACCTACAAGTCCTTTCCATCGAAGACCTGAGCGCTCGCTGATAAGTATCATAAATTCATCAATAAAAATATTAATTTATTAATTAATTTATATTAATTTTTAAGAATTAATGATTAATTTATATATAATTTTTTAGAAATTCATATTTTTATTAATTAAAAAATTAATTATAAAATAATAAAAATTAAAAAATAAAATTTTATAATCAATCGAAAGAGCTTATTTTCTTTTATTATAATAAAATAAGTTTGGAGCAAAATGGGGCCAAAATGAAAAAGATATAAATTTTTAAATAAATAAAAAAAAAAAAAATTAAATGAAGAATAACATACGGCTCAAACGGCTCAAGCCGCCATGCTGCAGCAGCCGGCGCGTCCAAACGCACCGAGCCAAGCCAACCAAATCGGCACGCCAAGCCATTCATGCTAGCCGACTCAAGCCCAGAAGCCATCAATCGGTCTACAGCACAGTGTGAACCGCTAGCTCAGCAGACACCGACGAATCAGAGCTTGCCACGTGGTGAACCTAGACCCCTAAAGGATTTACAGAAAATTCATTGCGGCTCACAGGGCATTTTGATCTTTTCATCTATCAATAAAAGGTGCTAATTGGTTGCGGTGCACGATGTGGCCGATTCATACGATCCATGGGAACAGTAAATGCGCGATCGTGCGGCGGTGGTTGTTTGCGGTCAAGATCAGATGGTCAAGTTTTTTTCGATTGCTGATTTCACTTGGATCACCATCAGACGGCAACGCTTGATTTCAGCTTCGATCCGACGGTCTAGAAGGCTCCCAACGGCATGATCAACAGCATAAATTCCTCCATCAAGCGCGATCCAACGGTCAGAAATTAATCTGACTTGATCTGGACCATTATACGTCTATTTTTGGTATTTTTGGAAGCATTGGATCACCATCTAATGGCCAGAATTAAAAGAACTCAACAAGGGCTATTTTAATCCGAATTTCATTCGAATTTCTTCCTATTTTCATGATTAAAACAACCTTTAGTCCCACATTGCCTCCAGAAAAAATATCTAGTCTTTCTAGCTCTATAAAAAGGACCCCAGGCCTTCAAAAATCAATATTTCAGATCAAAGTGAAGCTTTGATACAGGATGAAGCCAGGCTATGGGTCAATGGCTGCTTCGAAGCAACGGATGTCGAGAAGAAGAGCTAGGCTTCTACACCATCTTTCCATCAATGCAGATCCAAGATCAAAGATCAGTCTTTTTTATTTTCTTTTTATTTTATGTATTTAAATTATGAATTTTTTAATACAATATTTATTTTTATGCTCTTTAATTTTATGCTCTTTATTTTTATTATAATTTAATTTTTATATTTTAATTATTATTTTTTATTTTATTGTAAGTAGATGCTACGATCTAACTAGTAGATCTTAGTACCAAGTTTAAATTTTTGCACCTTTTAATTTTTATTTTTTTTTCGACTTCACTTTTGATCTCAAAACTCTTCTCTTTTCTTTTTTTTTTATAAAATCAAAGATTTCAAATCTAAAAATACTACCTTCCCTATGGATTCGACCCGACTCACTGCTATCTATGAATTTTTAATTATTTTAAGAAGTCGGATTAAACTGATAAACACGGTGTCTTAACGATAACATCGCATTCCTATCAAGTTTTTAACGCCGTTGTCGGGGATGGAATGATGCTATTTTTTTTTATTTCTTTAATTTTTTTTATAAATTAATTATAAATATTTTTTTAAATATTGCTTACTAATTTTATTTATTTATTTATTTATTTTATAGAAAAAAAAAAGAAAGAAAGCATCTAATTTTGGTGAGATCAATCCTAACCCCAGTCCTCTTTTCTTTTTATTTATTTATTTATTTATTTTATTTTTAAATTAATTTAAAAAATATCCATTTAAACCTAATTAAAAGTCTCATGATAAGATTAGAAATCCTAACTATTTAGACCATGCATCATATTAGTTTTACTTTTTTTGGTGATTACTGGAGGCAAGGTAAGCCTTTTAGAATTCAATTAGTGGCATACATCTAGTTTAAATTACATAGAACCCTTTGATTGAAATTTTTTTTTTATGCATATACATCTTTAAATCAAATTAAGGGCAATACTTAATTAAATAAGATAAGATAAAAATTTGATCACTCTTCCTTGACCCACAAATAATCAACCAGCATCCTGCATTGACCTAAGTCTTTAATTTTAAAATCAATTAGACATCCGCTCTAGGAAGTCGAGCTCAATAGGATAAGGAATCCTAAGAGTTAAATCAGATTAGGGTTAGTCAATTTGACTAGTATCTAGAAAAATGGTTCAGAGACGACTGGGCCCAAAGAAAAGTGGTTTCTAATTAATTTCGTTAGCTTACCTGGCCAAGCATAATTAATGTCTAAGACAAGTAGCGGGGAGACTCCCACCAACCTTACACTTACCTGGCCAGTTGATTGGCTGATCTTACACTTGGAGGGCTTGAAGGTGACCTTAACAGTTAGGAGTTGTCTAGATCTAGGATAACCCTTTGTCAGAATTGATTGATCAACTTGATTACTAACCAACATCAAACTAAATTAAACCTAATTCTTCTCTCTCTTCTTAGTTCTAAGACTCCTTAGGACCTCTTCTTTAGAACTTTTATTTTATTTTTTTTTAAAATAAATAAAATAAATAAAAAAAAAGATTAGGACATTGAGAATATAGTAAATTCTCCAACAGGAGAAAGATTTCAAGTTGACTAGATTTAGTTCCTATTTCAGATCCTACAATCTCAACATCCACAATGGATTTAACAAATTAGCCTCAGCTTCAAATTTTTAAGAATTTATGTTATCCAATTGGTTCCGTCCAACCCTCTTGTATCAGGTTGCCCCAACCCATAGCAAAAAACTTTGAAATTAAACCTCAAATCATTAACATGCTTCCAAAATTCACGGGAATAGAGGATGGATATATATTCATTAAGGAATTTAAAGAGGTTTGTGCAATCATGAAACTACAATAATTATCAGAGGACGAAATCAAACTAAGATTAATCAATTTTGCTCTTAAGGATAATGTCAAAAAATAGCTTTATAGTCTTCCAAATCAATCTATCACGACTTGGAAGGGCTTTATGAGAATATTCTTAAAAAAATATTTTTCTCATCATAAAATAGCTAGAATTAGAAATGAAATAAATCAATTCTATCAACTAGCTAGTGAATCATTTTGGAAATACTTCGACCGATTCAAGAACCTCTTAACCTAATGCCCACACCATAGACTAGAAACTTGGAGGCTATGCCAAATAATTTATAAAGGGTTAGATTCAAATTTTCGAACAATGCTAGAGTCTATATGCCAGGAACAATTTATGTACAAAGAATCAAATGAAGCCTGGCAATTTTTAGAAGATCTAGCCGAGAAAAGTTTACAATGAAAAACAACAAGGAAATCAGAAAAATCCACACCTTCATGAGGTGGAATTTACCAAACCTCCATAGCTGCAGAAGCCAAAATTACAACGTTGACACGTAGGCTAGAGGCCTTAGAACTTCAGAGATCAGCTAGTATGAACCAAGTATCTGCATCCATGTGCAACGGGTGCAATGCACCAGATCATATCCTTGAGGAATGTTCCCTCCCAATGAACCAATTAGATAATGAATGTGCAGAAGTGAATGATGCCACATATCAAAGACCATTGAACAATCCCTATGCACCCACTTACAATTTAGATTGGAGGAATCATCCAAATTTTTCATGGTTACAAAATCCAAGTTTCAATCAGCAGAACCCAAGGCCTAATTCTATGATAAACACCTTGCCACCACCAGGCTTTAATACTAATAAAAAGAAACTTAGTTCTTTAGAGAAAAGCCTAGAAACCCTAGCCAAATCTAATGCTGACACTAATGCTATCTTAAGTAATTTCATGCAAACCATGGACCAAATTCTGAATTCAAATTCTCAGACCATAGCCCACTTAGAAATTGCTCAGTTGGCATCTACCATAAGTGAACGTGAACGAGGTAGGCTACCTACCCAACTTGAGCCCAACCTAAGAAATCAAAATGGTAGACCATCCCAAGGAAATCAGGTTAATCAAGTTAATGCTATTCATTCCTTGAGATCATAAAAATAAGTGGATAATAAGGTAAATACACCTGACACTAGAGAAGACTTGAGTACTGAGTCTGTTGAGCCTCCCACTGAACCATTCATAGAAATGACTAAACCATCACCTGAGTCATCAAAAGAAGAGACACCCAAAGTAGAGTTGAAACCCCTCCTTGAGTATTTAGGTTCACAGAAAATCTTGCCTATAATTGTTGCATCAAACCTAAATCCTAATCAAGAGGTATGTAATGAAATATCAATGGAGTTATTTAAACAATATCACATTAATTTACCTCCAAAATTAAAATCACCTTTAGTTACCATTTCAACATCCATTGAATCAAACTTAACTCCTAAAATAAAAACTCAATTCATGAGTATTTTAGAAGAACAAATAGGAAAAATTCTTAATAAACATGGGTCTGAGAATGGGATCATAAATTATGTCCCTAAAATTAACAATGAATATATCAATCATGGGATTATAAATCAACTTTCTAAGATTGGCAATCCAAAATCATTGAAATTTATCAATTCAATATTTGACACAGGATAGTAAGCTGCATTGTATTTGACTGAAGATGGTAAACTTAGTGCTTGTTGGGAGGCAACCCAATTTTTAGTTTTCTTTAGTTTAACTTATCTTTTTAGTTGATTTTTTTAAGATAATTTGAATAAGTTGGAGGGAGAGCTTAAATTTTTAAAGGCATGTGCTGGACCAAAAATATACTGAGTTAGGTGTATTCTTTCATGTTCTTTATTACATCCTTTATTTTTTCTTCTCTATTGAGGACAATATCGATTAAGTTGGAGAGAGAGAAAAATAAAAATTTTAAAATTTTAAGTCCTCAAAAAAGTTAATATTTAGACATCTGATTATGCTTAAGAATCAAATTAAACTAAGTATTTTTTAAAAAAAATTGATACACAGATCAGAGAATCTGTGAGATATTGAGGAAATAAGTATTAAGAAAATTTAATAAAGAGTTAAGTCTAGAATATAAAAAAAAATTTCTTGAAGTATTTCTAATTATTTCTACTAGCATCAAAAAAAAATCTATTTTTTATAGGCTTATGTAGGATAACTATACATTTCTTCATATAAAAAATTTATTTTAATAGTTTTCAAGTACTTCTCATTGAGTAATCGGGCCTCTTTGCCAAAGCAAGCATTGAGTTTCGCATCAAAAGGTGGAAAGGATAAAAAAGCTCATTGTAAAGCTAGTCCTAACTCGTAGCCTATTTGATTTGAGCTAGTAAGTTCGAGGGATATTCTATATCTAGTACCCTAAAGTCAACTGATTTTGGAGTCATTGGTCCAAGACTCGCTATATGGATCAAATAGAAAGCTTAAGGTGTTAAGACACTCAATAGTGGTACAATATATATATAAAAAAAAATTCATCGAATAATCGAATCCCGTTGCCTAAGTAAGCAATGATATTCGCATCAAAAAGTGGGCAATATAAAAATAAAAATCAATAAATGAAGGATGGAAGTAGCAATACACTTGTCTATATGAAAGTTTAGACAAATCAGAGATAAAAGTGGGATAATTTAGAAAAGTTCAAAAAAATTTAATGTTCTTTACATAATTTTTTTATTGATAAGTATTAATACCCCAATGATATATTTCACTTAAGCTCTAGTAAATATCAATGGCCATTTTGAAAATTACTTAGGTAAAATTCGAAACTCTAAAGTTAAAAGGTATTTAAAACTAAATTCTTTCTTTACTCGAGGACGAGCACAGTTTAAGTTGGAAGGTGTGATAAGTATCATAAATTTATCAATAAAAATATTAATTTATTAATTAATTTATATTAATTTTTAAGAATTATTGATTAATTTATATATAATTTTTGAGAAATTCATATTTTTATTAATTAAAAAATTAATTATAAAATAATAAAAATTAAAAAATAAAATTTTATAATTAATAGAAAGAGCTCATTTTTTTATCGTAATAAAATAAGTTTGGAGCAAAATAGAGCTAAAACGAAAAAAATATGAATTTTTAAAGAAATAAAATAAAATAAATTAAATGAAAAATAACATACGGCTCAAACGGCTCAAGCCATCATGCCACAGCAGCTGGCGTGTCTAAATGCACCGAGCCAAGCCGATCAAGTCGGTGCGCCAAGCTATCCATACTAGCCGACTCAAGTTCAGAAGCCATCAGCCGGTCTACAGCACAGTGTGGACTGTGAGCTCAGCAGACACCGACGAATCAGAGCTTACCACGTGGTGGACCTAGACCCCTAAAGGGTTTACAGAAAATTCATCGCAGCTCTCAGAACATTTTGGTCTTTTCATCTGTCAATAAAAAGCGCTGATTGGATGTGGTGCACGATGTGGCCGGTTCATGCGGTCCATGGGAATAGTAAATGCGCAATCGTACGGTGGTGGTTGTTTGTGGTCAAGATCGAACGGTCAAATTTTTTTTCGATTGCTGATTTCATTCGGATCGCCATCGAATGGCAGCGCTTGATTTCAGCTTCGATCCGATGGTCCAGAAGGCTCTCGATGGCATGATCAATGGCATAAATTCCTCCATCAAGCGCGATCCAATGGTCAAAAATTAATTCGACTTGATCTGGGCCATTATACATCTATTTTTGGTATTTTTGAAAGCATTGGATCACCATCTAACGGTCAGAATTAAAAGAACTCAATAGGAGCTATTTTAATCCGAATTTCATTCGGATTTCTTCCTATTTTCACGATCAAAACAACCCTTAGTCCTATATTGCCTCCAGAAAAAATATCTAATCTTCCTAGCTCTATAAAAAGGACCCCAGACCTTTAAAAGTCAACATCTCAGATCAAGATGAAGCTTTGATATAGGATGAAGCCAAGCTATGGGTCAATGGCTGCTTCGAAGCAACGGGTGCCGAAAAGAAGAGCTAGACTTCTACACCATCTTTCCATCAATGTCGATCCAAGATCAGAGATCAGCCTTTTTTATTTTTTATTTTATTTTATATATTTAAATTATAAACTTTTTAATGCAATATTTATTTTATGCTCTTTATTTTTATTATAATTTAATTTTTATATTTTAATTATTACTTTTTTTTTTATTATAAGTAGATGCTAAGATCTAACTAGTAGATCTTAGTATCAAGTTTAAATTTCTGTATCTTTTAATTTTTATTTTTTTTTCCAACTTCACTTTTGATCTTAAAACTCTTCTCTTTTTTTTTTTTTTATAAAATCAAAGATTTTAAATCTAAAAATACTATCTTTCCTATGGATTCAACCCGACTCACTACTATCTATAAATTTTTAATTATTTTAAAAAATTAAATTAAACTGATAAATATGGTGTCTTAACGACAACATCGCATTCCTATCACTCGCTGACATCAATTTCAAGAAGAGGCTCCACTCTGAGCCATGAGACTCCTAAACACCGAGCCACTCATGAGGATGATATGAAGAAAAAACTCAAAGAGATGCAATGATAGTTTGATGCATTACGGAAGCCGAGGCAGCAAGGAAAAGATTTGGGGTTTAATCTCGATCCTCCATTCACTCAGAAGATTATGGATGAATCCTTGCCACGTCGGTTCAAGATCCCTCAGATGGAGCTTTACGATGGAATGACCGATCCCGTAAATCATCTAGATAGTTTTTGAACTCTTATGCAGGGCTATCGATGCGATATTATATCGAGCTTTTCCTTCAACTTTGAGAAAGATGGCTCAACATTGGTATTCGAATCTGAAATCCGACTTCATAGATTCCTTCTATCAGTTAAGCCGTTTGTTCGTTGTCCATTTCGTAAGCAGTCATCGGCAATGTTGCAATTCTGACTTCCTCGTGAGCATCAAGCAATAGGAGAATGAGCTCCTTCGGGAGTACATCAATCGCTTCAATGCAGCCATCTTGGAGGTCCGAAATTTAGACCCATCGGTGACCATGACGGCATTCAAGACCGGCCTCCTCCAAAATGATCTTTTGTTCTCCCTCAGCTTGGACTATCCGAAGGACTTTGCTGAGATGCTAGAACGAGCAGAGAAGTATGCCTAGGCCGAAGAGGCTTGGGACCAACGGAGAAGTAGCCATGATGGTAGGATGGGTCCATCCTAAAAGTAGGAGAAGAAAAAAGACCATAGGTGGGTGCAGCATCGTCGGAAGGATCCATGGTTTCATCAATCACGCACCCCACCTCGGAGTAGCCGACCAACATCTCTAAAGCCACGAGATCAGTCTAGAACTCCACCTTGGATGTTCAATTACTACACCCCTCTCAACACACCCTGGGCTCAGATTCTGATGGAGATCAAGCAACGAGAAGATATACCTCGACCCAAGAGAATGATAACCCCTATCCGAGTAAGAAATCCAAGAAAGTATTGCCGATATCACCGTGACCATAGGCATGATACCGAGGAGTGCTGGCAGCTCAAAGAGGAAATTAAGGCACTAATTAGGCGGGAATGACTTCGGAACTATATGGATGAATGGTGAATCCCGGTGAATCCAAATCGTGACCAACCTCAGCAAAGTGAGCCATGCGTAGAGCAGCCGACTGCGAAAGAAATCAGAGTAATTGCTGGAGGAAATCTCGATGAAAATACTTCGGATTAGGATCGATCAAGAGAGGGATTGAGGAAGAGGAAGGCAGATGGTGAAATTACTTTCATCGATGAAGATCTGGAAGAAATAAGTCAGCCCCATGATGATTCTGTAGTCCTTTTTTTGAATATTGCTAATTATGATGTACATCGGATCCTTATTGATAATGGAAGCTTGGTAGATGTTTTATTTTATGATGCCTTTGTTCGGATAAACTTATGCCCTGAACTACTGACGAACAGAAATATACCTCTGGTCGGATTTTCTGACGCTATGGTTCCAGTGGAATGAACAATCTTACTAACAACAAAAACTAGGTGAGCTTCGAAGTAGATGGTTGTCGACATAACTTATTTCGTTGTGAATAGTCCCTTCGCCTACAATGTCATCTTAGGTCGGTCAGGCCTAAATACCCTCCAAGCCATAGTATCGATCTATCACTTGAAGGTCAAATTCATGACTCCGCATGGAATCGATGAGCTCAGGGGGAACCAGTCGGTCGTAAGGGAATGTTACATAGCCACTTTACGTGGAGTGGTGGCTGAGAAATAACCCATGAATGAGTTAGACGTCTGGGATGAACAAACTGAATAAAGAGGCTCCTCGATAGAGAAACTGATCTCTGTACCGATTAAGAATTATTCGAACAAAGTTGTGAAGGTTGGCTCAAGCTTATGTGAAGAAGATCAGTAGCATCTCATCACATTTCTATGAGATAATGCCGATGTGTTTGCTTGGTCAGCTTCGGCATGTCCGGCATCGATCCGCAAGTCATAGTACACTGACTCAATGTAGACCTGAATCATCGTCCGATCATGCAGAAAAAGTGGAGCTTCGACCCTGAACGATAGAGGACGATATAAGAAGAAGTTGATAAGCTCTTGAAGGCTGGCTTCATCCAAGAAGTTTATTATCCAAAGTGGTTGGCTAACGTCGTCCTCGTCAAAAAGGCCAGTAGAAAATGATGCATATGTATTGATTATGTGGATCTCAATGGAGCATGTCCAAAGGATAGCTATCCTCTACCGTGCATAGACCAACTGGTGGATGCGACCTCGGGACATCAGCTCTTATCATTCATGGATGCTTTTTCAGGATACAACCAGATCTGAATGGCATCCAAGGATGAGGAAAAAACTTCTTTCATAACTGACCAAGGCCTTTTTTGCTACAGGGTCATGCCATTTGGTCTGAAGAATACTGGGGCGATCTATCAAAGACTTATGAACAAGCTTTTCAAAGAGTAGATTAAAAAAATATGGAAGTGTACGTGGACGACATGCTCGTCAAAAGTAGGACAGTCGAATACCATATTATCGATCTACAAGAAGCCTTTTCTATACTACGGTATTTTTGAATGAAGTTCAATCCGGATAAATGTTCCTTTGGTGTCACCTCCAAAAAATTTCTTGAGTTTATGGTATCACAGCATGGGATTGAGGCTAATCCAGAGAAAATTCAAGCTCTTCAAGAGATGAAGCCTTCGAGGACGATCAAAGAAGTGCAGTGACTCACAGGAAGGATCGCGGCCTTAAATAGATTTCTATCAAGATTGGCGAAAAAGAGCCTTCCATTCTTTAAAGCCCTCAAGCAACTGAAGGACTTTCAATGGATGGATGAATGCCAGACAGCCTTCAATAAACTAAAGAAATACCTCGACTCTCCCCCTCTGTTAAGCAAGCCAGAGCCTGAGGAGGTGTTGTACTTGTATCTAGCTGTCTCTTCTTCGATAATTAGTTCTGTTCTGATTCGATAGGAGGCCAAGGTGCAGAAGCCAATTTATTACATGAGTCGGATACTTTACGATGCTGAGATCAGATATACAAGATTGAAAAAGATCATCTATGCTCTCTTAATAATTGCAAAAAAATTACGTCCATATTTTTAAGCACACACCATCGCAGTTCTTACAGACTAATCCATTAGATTGGTATTGTACTGACCAGATACTTTCGGACGGCTGGCTAAATGGGCTATCGAGCTAGGCAAATTTGATGTCAAATATTTACCGAGGCCATCCATTAAAGCTCAGACATTGGCGGATTTCATTCTGAAATGTACAATTTCAGATGAGGAATCCAGTCATGCTGAAACCTCTTCAACCGATGAATGTTGGACCTTGCATGTTAATGGATCTTCGAATGTCATGGGCTCCGGAGCCGGCCTCATCTTAACCAGTCCGAAAGAAGTAGTAGTGGAATATACTTTATGTTTTGACTTCTCGGCTTCCAACAACAAAGCCAAGTATGAGGCATTGGTAGCGGAACTGAGAATAGCGAAAGAAATGGAAGTTCGACATCTCAGAGTACATAGTGATTCGCAGTTGATGATTGATCAGGTTCAGAAAGAATATGAAGCCCGAAAGTCGAATATGGTAAAGTATCTATAGAAGGTCAGAGACTTGGCTTCTAGCTTTCTAGCGATGGATGTTCAGTAGATACCAAGGGCGGAGAATGTGCGAGCTGACCTCCTTTCCAAACTAGCAACCCATGGAACGACCAACCTAAAAAGAAACTCATACATAGAAGTCCTTGAGAAGCCGAGTATTGAGGAGGTCCCAGTAATGCAAGCTGATCCAGAATCGAGCTGGATAGATCCTATTCTCCATTATTTATGAGATGGGATTTTGCCTACGGATCGAGATGAGGTAAAAAGATTGAGACATCTTGCTCCATAATACGTCATTTACGAGGAGAAGTTGTATAAGAGGTCCTTCACCCTGCCTTTGCTCAGATGCCTCCATCCTTCGAAAGCCAACTATGCCCTACAAAAAGTTCATGAAGGAATCTGTGGTAATCACCTGGGGGGCAAGGCTCTATCCCACGAAATATTATGATAGAAATATTTTTGGCCAATCATGCAAAGAGATGTTGCCGAACTGATGAGCAAGTGTGACCAATGCCAAAGAACCTCAAACATTCAGCGCTGACCATCGACCCCACTAGCCCCGATCACGATCCCTTGGCCCTTTGCTCAATAGGGAATGGATATCCTCGGATCATTTTCTATCACTATGGCATAGAAGAAATTTTTAATCGTCACGATTGACTATTTTATCAAATGAATGAAAGCAGAAGCAGTAGCTATGATTACCGAAGTCAAAGTTTGAAATTTTATCTGAAAGTCTATTATATGTCGATATGGTTTATCCTGCGCCATCATAATGGATAATGGACGATAATTTATTAATCCGAAATTTATAGGGTTCTATAATGACTATGAAATTTCTCACAAATTGACATCGGTAGGTCATTCATAGACTAATGGCGAGGCCGAGGTGACAAATAGGATGTTATTGCAGGGATTGAAAGCTCGTATAAGCCAGGCAAAAGGATCATGGGTCGAAGAGTTGTACAATATCTTTTAGGCATATCGCATGATGCAACGTGTCCCAATTGGAGAGACACCTTTCATGTTGGCCTTCGGTACGAAGGCTGTGATACCCATAGAGATGGGGTTACCCACACTCTGAGTAGAAGAGTTCGATGAAGATAGCAATTCCTTCGAAATGAGGATAAATCTGGATCTACTAGAAGAAATTTGAGAACGAGCTCGAGTTCGGATGGCCAACTATCAATAAAAGGTTGTCCGATACTATAATTCTCGAGTAAAGAGCAAATATTTTCTAGCAGGATAATTAGTTCTTCGTCGAACTGAGATTTCTCATCCATCCGAATGATCAAAGTTATGATCGAACTGGAAAGATCCTTATCGCATGGTAGAAGTAGTCCGATCGAAAACTTATTATCTCTATCGACTAGATGGAACTCCGATCCCAAGGACCTGGAATACTGATAATCTTCGAAGATATTATCCTTAGAATGTAATTTCTCCATCTTGAATTTTTATTCAATAATGAATAATAACTTTTTGTAGATTTTATTTTCGCCAACGTGCATTCCTCGACCACGGTCGAGGAGCAGAACGCGTCTCCATCGAATATCGCCAACGCATGCTCCTCAACCACGATCGAGGAGTGGAATGCATCTCCATCGGATATCATCAATGCACGCTCCTCGACCATAGTCGAGTAGCGGAATGCATCTCTGTCAAGTTTTGCCAATGCACGCTCCTCGACCACGATCGAGGAGCGGAACGCATCTCCATCGGATGTCGCTAACGTGCGCTCCTCGGTCATGACCGAGGAGCGGAACGCATCTCCATCGGATATCGCCAACGTGCGCTCCTCGATCACGATCGAAGAGTGCAACGCATCTCCGCCAAATATTGTCAACACGTGCTCCTCAATCACGATCGCTGAGGAGCGAAATGCGTCTCCGCCAAGTTTTGCCAACGCATGCTCCTCGGCCATGGTCGAGGAGCGAAATGCGTTCGACAAGTTTCACCAACACGTGCTCCTCGACCATGGCCGAGGAGCGAAATGCATCCACCAAATTTCACCAATGTGCGCTCCTCGACCACAGTCGAGGAGCGGAATGCGTTCGACAAGTTTCATCAACGTGCACTCCTCGACCACGATCGAGAAGCGGAATGTGTCTCCACCAAATATCACCAACATGCGCTCCTTGGCCATGGTTAAGGAGCGAAATGCATCTCTATCGAATATCACCAACGTGTGCTCCTCAGCTATGGTTGAGAAGCGGAATGTGTCTCCACCAAATATCGCCAATGCGCGCTCCTCGATCACGATCGAGGAGTGAAATGCATCTCTGCCACCAACGCGCGCTCCTCGACCACGATCGAGAAGTGAAACACGTCCGACAAGTTTCGCCAACACGTGCTCCTCAACCATGGTTGAGGAGTGGAATGTGTCCACCAAGTTTCGCCAATGCACGCTCCTCAACCACGATCGAGGAGTGAAATACGTCCATCATGTTTCGCCAATGCGCGCTCCTTGGCCACGACCGAGGAGCGGAATGCGTCTGCCATGTTTCGCCAATGCACGCTCCTCGGCCACGATCGAGGAGCGAAACACGTTCGACAAGTTTCGCCAACACGCGCTCCTCGACCACAGTCGAGGAGCGAAATGCATCTCCGACAAGTTTTGCCAATGCACGCTCCTCGACCACGGTCGAGGAGCGGAACACATCTCCACCAAGTTTCGCCAATGCGCGCTCCTTGACCACGGTCGAGGAGCAAAATGCGTCTCCACCAAATTTTGCCAACGTGTGCTCCTCGACCATGATCGAGGGATGGAACGCGTCTCCATTGGAGCCCATCAACGTGCGCTCCTCGGCCATGGCCGAGGAGTGGAATGTAACTCATGAAGTTCGTGAAGACACGCTCCTCGGATATGGTCGAGGATCGTAACATACCGGCATGAATCGCCCATCACTTCTCAGTCACACCGTCTAAGGTCTGCTCTAACCTACATTTTGAAAAAAAAAATTCTGACGAAGAACGTACGAACTCAACAACAAAAGCAAAAGAAGCTTTGTGTTAAAGTTCGGTGTTTACAAGTGGTGGTCGGCCCATACGAAAGTACCTCGGCAAAGATCAAGGGCAAACAAAAAAGGCCGACCTAAAAAAGAGAAGAAAAAGAAATTAAAAAAAAAGATTGAACATGCCCGATCAAAATGGTAAACTAAGCTCCGTCCAGAGCTCCAGATTCACCGACCTCCGCTTGGTCTGGCAGGGTGATATGGCTGGGGTGGTACCAATGCTACATCCTCGACAATCAGATCATCACGTACGAGGTTGAAGACATCTTCCATCTGAATCTTCCGACCCTCAGCTTTCTTGGCCTCTTCGTCGTCCGACTCCAAGAGGTCCAAGTTCGATCGGGGAAGATCCTACGGACCTTCTCCTTCAGGTCTATACCCCCTTGTAGATAGGAGAGTGATGCAAAATCCATCTTGATGTTGCGAAATTCTTTTGAGGCGCGGAAGGCCTCGACCGCCTCTATCCTAGCGGCCTCCGCTCGTGCCTTTCTGGCCTCCCTCTCTCCTAGCACCCAAGCTTCAGCCTTGGTCAGCTCGAACTCCAATAGCTTCACCCTCTCTTTTAGGGACCTGGTCTCATCCTCGGCCTTCAGTCGAGATAACTGAGCATCATCCGTCCGTCGGTTGGCATGGACGGCTTTCTCCTCAACTTTCTTAGAGAGGCGTCGAATCTCTCTAATTACCTTGGCAAAATGGTCCACGTGATGGACGAGCTGAAAAAAAAAGGGAGAGCTGAGCCGAAGAGTGAACGAAAGACCTAAAATGAAGGTCGATAAAAAAGTGGATGCATACCCGAAGGAGAGAATCGTAGGAGTCCTAGATGTGAAAGGCACCCCCGACCTCCTCGAAGATTTGGATGTTGGTTGGTAAGAGAACCGACTTCAACAATGAACGAGCGACTCGGTAGTCCCCGAGGCCTTTCCTCTCATCCTCGATATCCGAGAAAACTTCCATCGAAGAGACACTCTCTGGAACATCGGGTCAGTGGTTGGACATCCGGATGGAGATCTTCGACCCACTCGAGCTTCTTTTGAAAGAGAATGCGGAAGATCGAGGGATGGACTCTCCTGGAGCTGCGGACTGAAGCAGCATCACATCCTTCACCGACGCCTTCTCCTTCCTTGGGGCATTAGCCGCTCTTTGGAACCTCCTATCGTAGGCTATGCCAGGACAGCCTCGATCCGAGCACATTTGGGAGCCATGATCGTGCTGGTCTTTCTTTTCTTCGCCATCCGACGAAGAGCTTCGAGGTTAGACGGGTTCACCATTGGACAGGAAAATACAAGATTCGGTTAATGGTAATGACAAGGAAAGAAAAGATGACCCAAATAAAATTGCATGAGAATACTTACTCCTCGGATCAGTTGGAATTAGTCCGACCTTAAACAAGTTCTCCTCGGTAAGGAATCTAGATAGCGGGAGAGGAGCAAGACTAAAGATTTAACTCAAAATCTCCTCCTCAGCTTCGGATAGTATTGGAGGTCTGACAGCCGACCTATGAGGTCGTCCCCATGATGTGCTAAAACACCATGATTGCTCGACCGACATAAAAAAGAAGTGCTCCTTCTAGTTATGCACTGAGGAAGGATCGCCTCGAAAAAGGTAGTATCCTCTCTGAGGAGAAGCGTACCACCACCCAACCTCCGTCGGATGTTCCTTTAAAGTGAAGTAGGCTTGGAGAAGACGGAAGGTAGGCTCGATCCCGAGAAGAAGGTAGTGGGTGAAGAAGCCTAAAATTGATCGTTAGGAGTTCGACGCCAAATAATAAAAGCTAATTCTATATAGGTTCAGAAGCTCAACAACTTAAAAATGGAATGGCAATCTAAGGCTGGCCTTTAGCGATTCCTTGTAAATACCAACTCGTCCAGCCCGAGGAAGAGCTATACGCTCCCTAGGACCGACGACCTCTAACTTAAAATCACCAGGGATATGATACCTCATCCTAATAACTTTTAGGTCCTCCGAAGTGAGGATGGAATCTATTCTGAAAGGGCCATAGTCCGAAACTTCACATTCCTCGGATTGGCCCAGAGAACCAACTACCCTAGAACCATGGTCCTCGCTAGAAGGGTTATCTAAGCTCCAAGAAGATCGGGACAAACTAGATTGACTCATAAGTACAAAGAAGACTAACCTAAAGGACGAGGAGGCCGAACAATAAGGAGAGTTAGGGTGGAATCGATAGTAGCTCGGTTGAGTCCGAGCTATTTCTCGTGCAAAGTATCAGAGTTCATCCTTTAAGCAATAGTAACAGTCAAAAGAGTAATACAGACCTTATTTATAAGAGGCATGAATGGCTCCGATTTACTCCTATTTCATCTACCCACTTAGATCTTCGCTAGGTGTCAGATATCCATTGGTCGGGATGGATAAATCTGGAGCAAAGCAACAAACGGTTAGATTTCATGGCTGATGGGCTTCTTCCAATCTCGTCATACTACCAATCTTCGATACTGCAATGCGAGCATGATTTGAAGATCGATCTCGACTTTGATAGGATACTTACATCAATCGCTCAGAGATAGATTGACCTCATAAGTGGGGGGCAAACTATTATGGAATGGGGCTGGTATGGCCTTGGCTTATTTAAGGTCGGCCACCGACCTACTCCAATGGATTGTTTGAGCAGAACAATGCGACACTTTACTCATGGTTAGCTATAGATTGCCTTCTGGCAATTCGAGCCGACCTACTGAAGATCACCTCCTGAGAAAATGAGGTAGGCCTTCATATCTCATCCTCGTTAGACTTAGGTCGACCATCGAGCTACGTGAAGAGACTCATTGCTCATCAACGATCGACCTACAACCATCCCTGCAGAAACTGCATCTCCTTCGAATCAAAAAATACGAATAAAGAGGAATCTTTCGCAATCTCGTATCCTAAGAAGGAAAAAAATCTCCCAAATTAATCCAGGATGACTAACTCAGAAAGCCGTTAGAGTCCGAAATGGATACGACTCTAACTCCTCTCCTATAAATAAAGGAGCTCCGGGATCCTTCAGGTAGGCTATTCAATTCAACGCTTTCTCCTCTCTTTATTCTCCAATCTCCTAACTTGAGCGTTGGAGGGTCTTCACCGGAGAACACTCCGGTGGAGACTTTATTGTAGATGAATGGGTGAAGATCTAGCGAAGTTCATCCTTGGCCTCATGATCCTCGATGGTCGAGCTCCTCCATCTTCATCAGTCGACCTCAAATCGGGAGATCCAAGAGCAACAATCATAAATTCGCATCTTCTAGAATTCATGCTGGAGCATTTCATCCATGCATCTCACCTGCTTAAAATGTTTGTTTATCACATAATTATAAAAATGATTCATGATCATAATCGAATTATCACTAATTAGGTCGGGCGTTTGAAATTTGAAAGACTCTCCATATGCCTCTGAAGCCGATCATATAGTAGACTTCTATTGGTCAATCTGCCACGTCTACTATGATCGATTCCAATGCATATCAATTAGTGTTGGCACCGTTCACCTGAAATTCAATTGGTTGATTCCTATTGCCACCATGTCACCTAGAAATCATCAGTACCTAGATGCTAAAATGTCTCGAGGAGTAGAGGATACACCGGCTATCCAAGAAATAGTTATTATTGTGGAATGGAACTGGTGTGGCCTCGGTCTATTTAGAATCGACCGCCAACCTATTCTAATGGATCGTCTGAATGGAACGATGCGACACTTCGCCCGTGGTTAGCTATAGGCCGACCTACAATTTCGGCCGACCTACTGAAGATCACTTTTTGCCAAAACGATGTAGGCCTTCATACCTCATCCTTGTCGGATTTAGATCGACCGTCGAGCTACGTGAATAGGCTCATAGCTCTTCAATGGCCGACCTATAACCGTTCTTGCTGAAATTAGGTCCTTTTCAAATCGAAAAACATGAATAAAGAGGAATCTTTTATAATCCCATCTTCCAAGAAGGAAAGAAATCTTTCGAATCAATCTAGGACGATAAACTCGGAAAGCCGTTAGAGTCCGAAATAAATACGACTCCAACTCCTCCCCTATAAATAAAGAAGCTTTGGGACCCTCCAGGTAGGCCATTCAATTCGATGCTTTCTCTCCTCATTGTTCTCCAATCTTCTAACTTGAGTGTCGAAGGATCTTTACCAGAGAATACTTCGGTGGAAAATTTATTGTAGGTGAACGGACGAAGCTCCAGTGAATTTATCCTCGGCCTCATATTCCTCGGTGGTCAAGCTTCTCCATCCTCATCGGCCGACCTTAGGTCGAAAGATCCAGGAGCAACAATTATCATGAAAACATCTTCCAACCAAATCTTTGAGTACTTAGATTGATACCAAGCCATGTCGTAAAGTGAATGAGAAAGGCACCAAGTGAGAGACTACGCTAGAGTTCTAGCAAGAAGAATCAATTTATTATGAACTCCAATAAAAAATCCTTCATGTGAACTGCAATCGCTCGTAGGGGTCTCTAGCAAATGTAGTTGGAAGGGAACCACAGCACCAAAACATCAGTAGTGGAGTCATGCGACTAAGCCGTCATAGATCACTATTGCTTATGGAATCCAAGTATTTCTTTACTAGAAGCACCGTTTGATGCATGACTACTTGGATTATAATTGTTGGGGATAAACCCCTCTCCCATCGAAGTCTCATCGGATGCTCAGCCGATAATGCAACCGATGGTCAAGAGAAAGCTTCAGCAGACAAGCCTTAGCCGAGCTCCTTAGCGGTCGAGTCCCTTCCGAACCCCTTCAACCGGCCGAACTCATTAGCGGTCGAGCCCTGGCCAAACTTCTCAGTGGCCGAACTTCTCAGGAGTCAGACTCCCCAGACATCTCCTTTGATCGAGCTTCTACGAGAGTCAAACTCTTCAGCAGTTGGACTCCTCCAGTCGAACTTCTATGAAAGCCGAACTTCTTACAGATTGTTGACGAATTCCTACAGACAATCCCACTACTAAACGATTACACGACAATAATAATTGTCATTTATCAAGTCAATAACGATCGGCATTATTAAGTTAATAACAATTGACATTGATCAGGATGGTTACGACAGTCATTAATTAAGATAGTTACAACAAGCTCCACCTATAAAAAGGATCCTCCAGATACGCTTATGCCAGGTTCTAAGCTTTTATCTCCTCCTCGAAACTCTATCGAACTTCATACTGAGCACTCCATTTCTGTTGGTCAAAGCTAACTTGACCATCGGAGGATACTACCAGAGCTACCCCCATCGGCTCTAGACGGAACATTATTTTGCAGGTCATCGATGGTGACCTCATCTCCTTCCACTCCAGCTCGATCCGACGTCAACCAAATTCTGCACCAACAGATTTGGCACTAGAGAAAGGGCCCTCTATTCTTGAGATTTTCTCAATCTTAAAGGAGTGCTCAGCAGCGATCTAAAGTTCTTCTCAGAAAAAATGCCTCTCAGAAAAACTTCGATCCGACGATCAACGGCCTTCATGGCCTGATTCCGCTCAGATCCGTCTGCTCTCACTCTAGCTCCGACAACCCAGGTTCCATCTGTAGCTACGGTGGACGTGAAGCAGTTCAACCTGCTCGTCCAACAGGTTCGTAGCCTCATGGAGGCGATGCAGGAGGTGCAGGCCATGCACCAGTAGGCTCCGACACCAGCTCAATCGGCACAGGATTCTCCAGAGCCCTATGGTCCGATCCAAGAATGACCAACTTGGGCTACCAAACCTTCAATCCTCGAAAGAGAAAAACAGAGGAGGGAAGGCTCATGCTCGGACCACAACTCAACCCAGAGGGAAGCTTTGCACCCATTCTATTAGAAAATCTTGAAGATCAAAGACCGTGAAGATTTCTTAGATCAAAGGCTTTTAGAAATGAGCCGACAAATCGAAGAACTCCATCACACTCCCTCCTCTCATGGGTCATGCCCTTTGGGCTAAAAAATGTAGGGGCAACGTACCAGCATTTGATCAATAAGATCTTCAAGGAGCAGATTGGCCGCAATATGAAGGTGTATGTGGATGATATGCTCGTCAAAAGTCGAGCTTCAATAGACCATCTCATCGATCTTAAAGAGACCTTCGGTGCACTCAGGAAGCACAAGATGAAATTGAATCCGACCAAGTGCGCCTTTGGCGTAACCTCAGAGAAATTTTTGAGGTTCATGGTATCGAGATGCGGGATTGAAGCAAACTCTGAGAAAATTCGAGCCATTCAGGAGATGACCGCCCCAAAAATAATCAAAAAAAGTTCAGTGCCTGATTGAAAAGGTGGCATCTCTAAATCATTTTATCTCAAGGTCGGTCGAATGATGTGTCCTTCTTCCAAGTTCTCAGATAATCAAAGAACTTCTGCTGAATGACGGAGTGCCAACAGACATTCGAGGAGCTTAAAAGCTACCTTAGCTCGCCCCCACTGCTGGCAAAGTCTGAACCTGAAGAGAAATTATTTCTGTATCTAGCTATCTCCCCGGTGGCCCTGGCCACAGTCCTGGTCAAAGAGGAAGTGAAGATGCAGCGACCGATCTACTACATGAGTCGGATTCTGAGGGATGCGGAGATCAGATACTCTAGATTAGAAAAATTGATTTACTCTCTTCTAATTGCTGTCCAGAGACTCCTACCTTATTTTCAAGAGCACACCATTACGATCCTTATAGACCAATCAATAAAAGCAGTCCTTCACCGAGCAAACGCTTTCAGGAGAATCGCAAAATGGACAATTGAGCCCATAGAGTTTGACATCAACTACCGACCCCGGCCATCGATCAAGGCCTATATACTGATAGATTTTATGTTAGAATGCACCATTCCAGTTGAAGTCGAGCTTGAACAGAATGAGACCGACGTCCTACTATCGCAGTCGAACCTTTCCAAGGAAAGTGCCGACCTTCCCAAAGGCTTTTGAGCTCTGCATGTGGTTGGCTTGTCTAACTCCATCGGAGCTGGTGCGGGGCTGATTTTAATCAATCTCGAGGGCGTCGTCGTTAAGTACGCACTGCGCTTCGAGTTTCCTATGACCAACAATGAGATCGAATATGAAGCACTGATCGCTGGATTAAAAGTAGCGAGGGAATTAAAAGTAGATCGACTTTAAGTCTACAGCAATTTTCAGCTGGTGGTAGGCCAAGTTAATGGTAGCTACGAGGCACGGGAGGACAGTATGGTGAGATACCTTGGGAAGGTGAGGGATTTGACTCCGACCTTCGATAGTTTCAGGATTCGATAGATTTTGAGGGTGAAAAATGTAAGAGCCAATCTTCTCTCCAAGTTGGCCACTTCAGCCCCAGTCGAGCTGCCTAAAGAAGTATTCTTGGAGACTCTGAAGTACCCAACCACAGAGGAACCTCAGGTCATTCTGCAGATGGAATTCGAGCCAAGCTGGATTGACCCATTAGCCGCCTATCTCAAGGAGGGGGTCCGTCCTCATGATCCGAAAAAAGCTCGAAAACTCAGGAATCAGGCTTTTCGCTATGTTTTGTATGAAGGCAGACTGTACAAGAGGTCATACTCGCTCCTACTGCTGAGATGTCTCCAATCTTCAGAGGCTGATCTCGCATTATGGGAGGTGCACGAGAGACTCTGTGGAAGTCACGTAGGTGCCAGGTCCCCGTCGTAAAAATTACTTCGACAAGGGTACTATTGGCCGACCTTGTTTCACGATTCTATGGAGTATGTGAAGAAGTATGACTGCTGTCAGAAGAACGTAAACGTACAAAGACAGCCGGCCTTTGAGCTTGCTCCACTAAGTGTACCTTGACCATTTGCGCAATGGAGAATGGACATACTTGGCCCATTTCCGATGGCATCCGACCAGCGAAAATTTCTCCTAGTCATGATCGACTATTTCACCAAGTGGATCAAAGCTGAACCACTAGCGAAGATTATCGAGGCCAAGGTGCATAACTTCATCTGAAAATTGCTAGTCTGTCGGTTCGGTTTGCCTTGAACCCTCATAACCGATAATTGACGATAATTCGCTGGAGCGAGGTTCGTCGAGTTCTGCGAAGAACTAAACATATCCCACCGCTTCACATCGGTGGCTCACCCGCAAGCCAATGGGGAAGCTGAGGTGACCAATCGGACCCTGTTGTAAGGCATCAATACGAGACTCGACAGAGTAAAGGGGGCCTGGGTGGACGAACTCTACCACGTCCTCTGGGCATACCAAACTATACAAAGAATGCCGACCGAGAAAACACCATTCGCCTTGGCCTTTGGGATGGAGGCAGTCATCTCGATCGAACTTAAGCTCCCATCTACACGAATCGTGGCCTTCAACGAACAGCACAACCCACAGAACCTAAGAGTTCACCTCGATCTACTGGAAGAAAAAAGGGAGGAAGCCCATATCCGGATGACAGCCTACAGACGGAAGGTAGCTCGATACTATAATTTCAGAGTTAGAAACAAGACATTCAGATTGGGGGACTTAGTGCTCCGACGAGTCACCATCTCTTAGCCTCAGAGCCAGAAGAAACTCGCCCCTAATTGGGAAGGCCCGTATGAAGTGGTGGAGGTCATCCGGCCTGGTACTTATCGCTTGAAGGAGCTCGGAGGGATGATGACCTTAAAACTCAGAAAATCTGAGGATGTATTATCAGTAATCTTTCTTCAATAAAACTTCTTCATTTCAACATTATTGATCCCTGGTGAAAGAATTACGTGACGATAGGAAAGAAACAATCCAAAGGCCGTATCAGGAATAGGAGGAGAACTTCATCTTAACATGAAGCGAGTCGAAGTCCTTCAACCTCGATCGTAGGAGATAAGATCTCCCCCGAGGCAACCTCACCTCGATTGCAGGAGATAAGATCTCCCCCGAGGTATCCTCGACTACTGGAGATAAGATCTCTCCCAAGGCAACCTCGACCTCAGGAGATAAGATCTCCCCCGAGACAACTTTGACTACTGGAGATAAGATCTCTCCAAGGCAACCTCACCTCGACCGCAGGAGATAAGATCTCCCCCGAGACATCCTCGACTGCTAGAGATAAGATCTCCCCTGAGGTATCCTTGGCTGTTGGAGATAAGATCTCTCCCGAGATAACCTCGGCTGCAGGAGATAAGATCTTCCTCGAAGCAACCTCACCTCGACCGCAGGAGATAAGATCTCCTCCGAGGCATCCTCGGCTGCTAGAGATAAGATCTCCCTCGAGACAACCTCGGCTAGATAAGATCTCTCTCGAGACAACCTCGGCTGTAGGAGATAAGATCTCCCCCGAGGCAACCTCGACTGTAGGAGATAAGATCTCCCCCAAGACAACTTCGACTGCTGGAGATAAGATCTCCCCCAAGGTAATCTCACCTCGGCCGCAGGAGATAAGATCTCCCCCGAGACAACCTCGACTGCAGGAGATAAGATCTTCCCCGAGGCAACCTTACCTCGACTGTAGGAGATAAGATCTCTCCCGAGGCAACCTTGGCTGCAGGAGATAAGATCTCCCCCGAGACAAGCTTACCTCGACCGTAGGAGATAAGATCTCTCCCGAGACAACCTCGGACGCAGGAGATAAGATCTCCTCCGAGCCAACCTCGACTGCTGGAGATAAGATCTCCCCCGAGGCATTCTCGACTGCAGAAGATAAGATCTCCCCCGAGCGCTCGTATCAACCTCGACCGTAGGAGATGAGATCTCCTCCGAGATAACCTTTAGGGCAGGAGTTATGATCCCCCGAACTTCAACTTCAACGGGTGTGGATTCCAGAAAAGAACTTCGGCATTTGCCTATTTTGGTACTCTCTTCCTTTGAATTTCAAACTCGAGAGTGGGGGGACTATTATTAGGGATAAATTCTGCTTCCATCGAAGTCCAGTCGGATGCTCAGCCGACAATGCAACCAGTAGTCAAGGAAAAGCTTCAGCGGACAAGCCTTAGCCAAGCTCCTTAGCGGCCGAGCCCCTTTCGAATTCCTTCAGCCGGTCGAACTCATTAGTGGCCGAGCCCCGATCGAACTCCTCAGTGGTCGAACTTCTCAGGAGCCGGACTCCCCAGACATCTTCTTCGATTGGGCTTCTATGGGAGCCGAACTTCTCAGTAGCTAGACTCCTCCAGTCGGACTTCTATGGAAGCCGAACTCTTTACAGACTGTTGACGGATTCTTACAGGCGATCCCACTACTAAAATGGTTACACGACAATAATGATTGTCATTTATCAAGTCAATAACGATCGACATTGATCAGGACAGTTACGACAGTCATTAATTAAGATAGTTACAACAAGCTCCGCCTATAAAAAGGATCCTCCAGATATGCTTACGTCAGGTTCTAAGTTCTTATCTTCTCCTTGAAATTCTGCTGAACTCCATACTGAGCACTCCATTTTTGTTGGCTAGAGCTAACTTGACCGTCGGAGGGTCCTGCCAGAGCTACCCCCACCGACTCTAGATGGGACTTTATTTTGCAGGTCACCGACGGCGACCTCGTCTCTTTCTACTCCAGTTCGATTCGACATCAACCAAATTCTGCTCCAACAATAATAAGAAATGAGAGACTCTATAGCGGGCTTTTCTCTAACTTATCTTCCGCTTCGTCCATCAATCTTTACCCTACTAACACTATCTTCAAGTAATACTTTTTACACCACATACGGTACAGAAAATATCACGTAGAATGCATCGAATGATTTTATTGAAATACATAGCCATGCTTCCCAACGTATATTTAATATTCTATGGTACTAAAAATTTTAAATAATAAAAATATTTTTTTAAAAAAATTATGACATTCATTCATAAAAATTATGATATTTTTTTACAAAAATTATGATACACTATAGAAAATATAGCATGTTATTCAGGATGTCATAATTTTTGTAAATATATTTCATAATTTTTATATAGGGTTGTCATAATGCTATTTCCATATATATTCATTATTTTTTTCTATTCTTTCATACGTATTATAGCATCTCTATAAAAAAAATTATGACATGCATTTACAAAAATTATGACATCTTGAATAAAATACTATATTACAAGGATGTCATAATTTTTATAAAGGAATGTCATAATGAAAATTATGATATCTTTATATAAAAATTATGGTATCCATTCATAAAAATTATATTATATTTTTTGTAATATATTATAATTTTTGTAAAGAAGCATCATAATTTTTGTGAAGAAATATCATAATTTTTGAAAAAAAAATATTTTTGTCATCTAAATTATAAGCACCGTAGAATATTAGATGTATGTTGAAAAATAATGGCTATATATTTTAATGAGATTAGTCGGTGTAATTTATGTCAGTTTTCTATACAGTATGAGGTGTAAAAGGAAGGCGAGTAAGGGGTTAAAAGAAGGCCAGCAAGGGGTTGTATATTTTGCACGAATGAAGACTTCGCCTTCATGCAAATCATCGTTGATCGTGCAATAGTTCAATCAAAATCCATGAAAATAGGTGAATAGAAAGTTTTAAGTACCTTGAGATCTACATGGTGTGTGATGAATTGGTCGGTGTTGCGAAAGAAAATCTATAAACATTCTATGATGTGAAAGATACGATCCAAGTCTGTCGTCGCTGATCTCCCGTCTCTCTTTCACCATTATCCCGCTATCATTATGATGGTGCTCACTCTTGCCAGCGTTGCCTCGAACCAATTAATAGGTCTGTGACCAAGCATATAAAACCCTAATCTCTCATCTGAATTACATGAGACACGTATCAGCTTTCGGATTAGGTCCAATTGAACAAAACTTACATATGATCTGGTTGCAGCTCCGGTCTAGGAGAACCTTCCCGACCTGTGGGTCCAAAGTGGCTCGACTCTGGGTCTACTCGACCCGCCTCCACCTTTAAAAGTGAGCCAGGGACCAGGTCAACGTATCCCCTTCTCGACTACAAGGCAGACGCCAGGATAGTATTTCAATTGGCGGAAGAAGAGCTCGTCGCCGTCGCCAGGATTTCGAGAGATCCCTAGAGTTCACGATCTCGATATATTCCTCGCGAGTAAGCGACGATCTATTTTCTCTTTATTTTTTGTCGATCTCAGTTTACTTCCCTCGGCTTGGGTTCGGGCGATCTACCCTCTTGCCATCGAACCCTAGAATAATCTCGATCGATCCCTTGCCAGCAAACTTTGCGACGAGCAAGATACAGGAGCTCGCGAACTCAGCACCCTTTCCGGATTTGCGAAATTTTAAGATATTTCTTATATAATTTCTGTCAATCCTTTTTTTTTTTTTTTTTAATGGTATAGAGAAATATATTTGATCGATTGATGGAAAAGGGAAAAGCAATCGGGAACTTATGGTTTAGGTATTTTGTTGCAACCGAACGATTGGATTCAGCGATCCGCTGCTTCTCCTCTAAATTTCTTTACCGTCTTACCTTTTTCCCATTATTTTCTTAAGGGTTTCCTATAATTGCGATCTTGGATGAAACTTGGTTTCTAATGTCCAACAAATTGTTGAATGTGATTAGTTCGTTCTTTTTTCCTATATTAGACTGCACGGATTACAGGATGTGGCTACTTGTATATTATTTTGACTGATGCTAGTAGATATCCTTGCACAGAATGGCTCGTGTTTATGTCGGCAATTTGGATCCGCGAGCTACTGCCCGGGAACTTGAAGACGAATTTCGGGTGTTTGGGGTTTTACGAAGGTAGCATGCTCATAGCCAGAATGGATTTATATATATGACAGACTAAGCCAGAATTCTGTATTTTCTAATTTTTGCAATTCTATCTTATAGTGTTTTTTTTTTTTTTTGTTTTTTTTTGTTTTGTTTTGTTTTTTTTTTTTTTTTTTTTCAGATGCTAATTTTATACTTATTTGACACGGGACTTAGCTTATGATCACTCTTCTGGGGCTTACATGTGCTTAAAGTTGTTTAATTACTAGATCTGTTTCATTTACGATCTACCTTTATGTACTTTTTTTTTTTTTTTTTCTTGAGTTGTTTTTGGGTATTTGTGTTATGTAGTGTCTCCTAACCTTAAGCTAACGTATGGGGAAGGAAGGAGACACACACTTCTAGTTGATGTTCCCTAACCCACACCTGTCTCTAAAATCATGCCCACTTCATGGATTTGCTGAGAGCTTTGGCCAAAGCAGTACACCTGTAGTGCTCAAGGCTTGGTGAAACCCAGCAAAACGTAAAGGCTGATGAAAAATTTTCGTCATCCTTCTTTTGTTTGCATTATCTTCACCTGTTGCTTCTACCTTTGTGATGATATTGTTTTTCATAAGCCTGTGAATCATTTATCAGTGATGTTGGAGAAAAAGTATGCACCATGCCACTTTTTTCAATAGGAACTCTTGTGGCTTCTTTGTTTGCAAAGATTAATATTCTTGTAAGGAAAGGAGACCATAAATGGATAATGATTGATATGTACTAACAAGATAGGTTATATGCCATGTTTAGACAGTATTGATGTAAGACTATGTGATAAATAGCTTAGTTGGAGAACTTGAAGAGATATTTAAGAGCAAGAAGAAGGCTAATTGGCAGATACATGGTAAAGCAACCTTGGAGGTAGAGCATTGCTGTATGCAGAGTATAAATTTTGATCTTTGTACTGTTATTAGAGTGCTTGTACATATAGAGAAAATTTTCTTTTGCTTTTTTTCCTGACAAGTTGAGTTTTCTTTTCCTTTTTTTTTTTTTAAAAAAAAACCTTTAAATGATAACACATCTTGTGTCTTGGCTACTTGTGTTATAAAAATTGCTCTGTATCAAGGAAAGGGTGGTCCATTAACATGTTGAACAGGTTGGCACATTTTTATATGTTAGACATCCGAAAAAATATTTTCTGTACATGTTTAACTGAAACATTTGTAAAAGGCAGCGAGTGTATCTAGAGAAGTAAACAGTCTCTATGAAGATATTTGTTTGAGTTATCAGTTGCTTCACATTGTCTTGGCAGCTTTTTCTTCTTCCCTGTTCAGTTGAATGTCATTACTGTAACTTAGTAATAAAGCATTATATATGCATGGAATTCCACCCTTTTAGAATCTGCATTGTTTAGATAACTTATATTTTTTGATGCAGTGTATGGGTTGCTAGGAAGCCACCGGGTTTTGCTTTCATTGACTTTGATGACCGCAGGGATGCTCAGGATGCAATTCGTGAACTGGATGGTACATTGACATTATATTGAAATGTTTTGGAAACTTGGATAAGATCTTTGATTTTAATGAAATAGTCCAATTTTTTAGAAACTTACCTCATTGTGTTCTTCTGAAATGTTTATTTGGACAGGCTATTTTTAATGGGTCATTGACCTTCATTCTTTGAGGCTATAACATACATACTCAGTGGATGAATCAAATATATCTTGAATGGCTGAGTTTGGAATGACTTTTTCTGTATAACATTTAATAAGCAGGCAGATCGTTACTTCTATGTTATCTTAATGCCATATTTTGCAATATTATTTAGTATAACCAACAATTGCAAGTCAATATAGTGCTGTAATTGTTAGCACTGTTACATTGCTCCCCTTGCTATATCTCCATTTTCAATAATTAGTATTTTAGTACTATTTTGTCTTGAACCTTATAAGTTATGAAGGCAGTTTACACTGTTGAAATTCTGGGATTGTATTTCAAATTAACTTTTTGTGAATAATATTCCTCTCGTGTGGTTACTCTCTGGAACATAAGCTTAAAGTGCAACCGATCATATAGGTCTATTTTCCTCTTATCTAGCCTTCATGTTCCATTGGCACGCTCCATTCTTTCGAAAGTTTATTTTCTTGGATTTTAGTACTGATTTGTTGAGCAGTGGGTTCAGGTTGAGAGCTGATAAGAATATGCTCTCAAATTCATTCAATCAGAGCCTTGTCCAGTCATGTATTTATGCGTCCTTCTGATTATGAACCTTTGCTTGTTCTAGATTCTAAAATATGTACTACTCTTCTGAATTTTAAAGCCCATGCAACTCCCTGACTCCATGAGAATTGTAAAACCTGGCACTTGTTTCCATTTTTCTCATTTTTATCCCCATTCTACCAGCCAAGGTTCGAAAACTTGGTCTCTGTTTGGTTTTGGCTGGGTTCATGGAGTTCTAATTTTGGCAGTTTTGGTGGTTTTGGAAATTTAACTCAAGTGTCGGAATTTCAATCTAAAATTCAAGAAAAAATTAAAATAAAAATAGAAAATCCCAAGAAAAATCATTATACAGCATTTTAAAGTATTTCTTTGTTATATTGGTTCTTTATTTGCATAATTTTGACAATTTTAAGCTGAAGTTGACATTAATATAAGTGAAATTCATCAAATATTGTAGTATTTTGTAACTATGAACATATATTATTTACTTCTGGAGCTTTTTATTGACTTGTATATTCAAATAAATTTCATTGCTTTTTACAAGATTTAACAAGTAAATTAGATTTTGGTATTTCTCTCATATTGTTGAGGTGACTATTTAATCAAATTCATATAATAATAGTGCTATTTTTATTTTATATAGAAAATATGATTGGATTTGAAACATCATGTAGTAAATTTGTTCTTTATTCTTTATAAAGTACTGCAATGACTAATAACCAATAGGTGCGATATTTCTTATGCTATACTTTATGAGTTTTTGACTAGGCCTGAAGTGTTTGTTGTGTTGTTTCCTTTGTTCTTCAGGCCTTTCATGCTCCTTTTACTTTTTCTCTTAGCTGCAAAAGGCAATCATAATTCAGAAAAGCTCTTAACAGTATTTCCTCTATGACTTCATATTCATAATATAAACATAAAAGCATCCGCTCACAGTTTCCTGTTCAGTTTTTTTGAAATGTTTGATGGGTCTTTCTTTTATTTCTAAATAAACAAATCAGAGCCTATTTCATTTTGGTTTTAGATGTTTTAGATGTTAATTGCATCCCTTCTTGTCCAATCTTTCCTGCCTCTGGTAGTTCGAAATAGCAGTTTGTCAAGCCTCTTGTTCCATGTGTGGAGCATGTTTTGGTTGTAGCAATTTTTCAAGTTGATTGATGCTTGTTTTGAAGCATTCTGATGCTCAAGGTTGGTAGAGCATGGGGTGGAAGGTTGAACAGACACTAACCATAGTGAAGGGGATCGCCTTCATTGACTTGGTGGGACCATTAAAACTCAACTAAGATTGGTGGGGAATAGTTTTGTTTGCATTTATGTATAATCTAAAAACTTTCTGTTTGTGGTGAGCAGCAGTATAAAATGTAGACACTTTTGCAGTAGTATCTCAAAGGAGTCAGTTAGAGGCTGTGATATAGGATACCGCATTAGGAAGTTTTATGTGCAAATACTTCATGCAAAGCCTCAAAGGCTCTGTGATATATGTATTTTTATTCGGTTTGTCTGGATTGATGTATGAAATATTTATGAGCAGGTGAAGTACAGAAATATGTTTTGTTATGTTAAGCTTTGATATTTGTCAGCTTTGACAAATATTTTTACTACCTTTGCTTTATCTGTCTATGACCGGGCGCAATTTTGACTGAAGCCCACTTGATATTGTTAGAGCATTTTATGCAAAAAATTATTGTACATCAACAAAATTCATACTATGGGATTCTTTTGCAATAGGTAAGAATGGATGGAGAGTTGAGTTGTCCCATAACTCAAGTGGTGGCAGCCGTGGTCGTGACCGTTATGGAGGTTCTGATATGAAGTGTTATGAGTGTGGTGAGCCTGGTCATTTTGCCCGTGAATGCCGTTTGCGTATTGGTCCTGGAGGATTAGGTAGTGGAAGGCATCGTAGCCGAAGTCCCAGATATCGCAGGAGTCCAAGCTATGGCAGAAGGTAATAAAGAATATAACCAGTGTCACATGTCAACTGCCATTTGGAGCAACAATGACACAATCCAATTTGCACCTTGTTTTTTGTTCAGTCTCATGTCTATAGTGATATATGCAATCTCAGAAACCTTAGTTGTTCGTGACATGAGGGGTAATAGGGTTCATGCAGTCGAATATTTAGCAATCTCATGTCTATAGTGATATATGCTATCTTAGTAACCTTAGTTGTTCATCACATGAGGGGTCATAGGGTTCATGTAGTCAAATAAGTAGTTGACAGTGCCAAGTGCCAATTTCTTACAAAAAAACTTTCTGCATGCCACTTGCATTTGTGTGGTAAATATAGTTTGCAGGCTATTTTTCTCTGCATCACACAAGTTGCATTAGTTATTTCAATTGAAAATACTGAGAATAATGGGGAAAAAGGTGTTCTCAGCATGGCTAATCCAAACATGTGGTACTTATGTTTAGGACGGTTTGTGTAGATCTTTCTTGAAGTATCTTTCTGCTACTTGGGGTGAAATTTTTCCAACAAAATGCTGATCAGGGCTTTGAAAAATTATAAGAAGCTCTCAGGTCATAAATGGATATTTTTTTAATGAAATGTTTCTTCTTATTTCGTCATGTGTTAATACAAAGATTTATTCATCCAATAGTTCACTAGGTAGTGCATCTACCACTATATATATATATATTCTTCTAATGCCATCTTGATTTTCTCTGTTCACAAGTCCTGACCATGTTACTCTCTAAATTATATTGTCACTTTTGTGTTGGGATGGACTCACATGGTAAGCTGCCCAGTTTGAACAATTCACGGAGAATGATTAAAAGTAACTTACAAATATGCTATGATCAAAAAGTGCTCCTTGCTTATTGGTAACTTTACCATGTTTTTTATTGAATTATGAAAACTACTCATAAATCAAAATTAGCTATTGAAGAGCTTGAAACTCTCTTATTTGCACAATATCCTAATCATTCAGTTCTAGGAACTTCTCAATCCACTGGAGGGGCTTCATTTGTATTTAGGATGAGGGAAAGTAAGGTAGTATGTTTATGCATGTTTTTTTGACATCACAAACTCGAAGAAGTAAAAACAGGATGCTTCAATGTTACTCCTAAACATTTCTTGTGGTATATATGCAATACTGGACTTGTTACTAGAATAATATTTTCGAGTTAGCCTACTAGGTGTTTAGGTGAAAGTCTGGAATGTATGTTCTGGTTTTTCTTTACATTCTACTCTAAAGACCTAGTTTTTCATTGTAGGTGCATATATATGAAAGTAGTAAATTTGTTGAATGGCAATGAGTTTAAGATAGCTTTCTTTATTAGCGGATCAACTTTTACCAAGGAACATTTTCGGTGAACTGAGTATGGGATGGCACACTTAAAATTATTGTAATTCAAATGCTGCCATTCTTGTGGACATCACTTGGCAGATGGACGTTATGATGGATTTATGCTAATAATTAATGGATCCTGAGCAGGAGCTACAGTCCTCGTGACCGTTCTCCAAGGCGTCGCAGTGTGTCACCTCGTGGGCGCAGTTACAGCAGGTCACCACCATATCGCCGTGGCCGTGATGAATCACCATATGCTAATGGGTGAGCTTAATTCTATTACACCTGATTATTGATTTTTGACAGGCAACTGTCATTATCACTTGTTTCATATGTCGTATGAAGTGACTTATGATTAGTGCTTGTTATGCAGAAACTCTGCTGCGAGATATAGGCGTCGCAGTAGGAGCTGAGCACCAAAACCTTGGCTTGGTACTCCCGTCTTTTTCAACAATAGCTCCATGGGCTTTGTTGGCTGTGAACTGTGTTCTATTTGAGCAACACTCAGCAACGACTGCTTGAATTTGGATAAGTTACTTAACTTTAATTATCTTTCTATACATGTCTCCTATCATATGCCAAATAGTTTGTGGTTTTTGTAGTGTTAAGGAATAGGGAGATTTATGATAGGGATGATGCAATGATCCATATTTTCTTTTCTTTTGTGTGTTGAGGATGGGTGGTCCTGCTTAACGGAGTGGTTTTGTTCTTCGCTCGCACTCATCTGCTATCTTCGAACAAATTGCGATATCTTCTTTGCTTCTTGCTCTAGATGCTTCTCCGTGCTTGATATTCTTCAGCTGCGATGCTGCTTCTTTCGAAACTTGTAACGGCCCTTCCCTTCCTAACTTGAAGGTTTGAGGAGCTGCTAACCCAAATGTTTTCTGAAAAAAATTAGGCAATTCCGATTTTTACTTCCTAGACCTACAGGTCTGCTGGATTGTTGCTCACTCACAGAAGGTGAGAAAAACCTAAAACTGCATCCTGTTTGTTGGAGGGTCGATCTGGCTTCTTTCTTCGGCTTTACAATGTGGTTGAACATTTGGGAAGGAAAGTCCATGCTGGGTTGTGGGCTGTATCTTCGTGTTTTCATTATCGAGTCATTGGTGATCAATGGTCAAGAAGGATTTTATCACTTAACAGAAATTGCTGCCCCTTCAAGTGCATTTTGTCACATGGTCATTTCATTTGCATTTTAATTCAACATCACTCTGGTTTGTCTGCTTGAGCCCTCCATTCATACACCCGACATGTTAAGCTTGTTACCTTAAAACTAATGGGCGAAGATGGATCTTTGGGTGCTCCGCTAGTCTCTAGTTAATATTGCTTGGAATGTCATTGAATTATATGGCATTGCATAAAATCCTAGCTTTTTAAGAAGTTGGATGCTACTCTATGTTTTCAACCGACCTCAACTTGGTAAACTAAGTTACCTGGCTTTATTGGTGCTTTAAAGTGCTCTTAACGAGATTAGTGGTCAGGCCACGAACAACTCGAGCTATAACTTACAAGATCATATTGGGTGCCTTTCCCTAGTGTGATTGGTTCCTCTTCTGATTGTGGATATGGATACTACAGAGGGAAGGGCTTCGGTTGCTAGTTTGAATAAGGATGCCGGTGGAAGTTGGTGCCACTTTCTTTGCTGCTGCTTGGTTAACCTTCTTCTGTAACAGTCTGATCAGCTGGGCTGCAAGCTTGTTGTTCTAGTGGTGCTTTATATGGGATTGCATTTCTTATTCGTTTACATAATTCCCTGTTCGTTCTTAATTGCTTTCCAAGGACTCGAGGCTATGATCGGTTATGCCAATTGTGGCTTTGAAGTATCTATCTCTACGGTTCTGATGTTGAATTTTAAAAAAATTCGTTGTACATTGAGCTGAATAAAAGATCTGCTCGTGGGTCTCTAGGCTTGGCAAAGCTTTGGTTTCGGGAAATCTTCTCCGACCTAGTTCTAAAAATGTAGCTCATTGGTGGCATCATTAGCTGGTCATCGGGTATTCGACCAGAAAGTGGCGTATTTTATCCGATTCAATAAAAATTTGGGGTCGCGTATGCGTAAAATATCTGAAACGGATATGGATGATGCTATAGTCTGCTATAAATCTGATTTATTGTATAATGTTTATGTAATAAGTTTTTTATTCAATCTAATCCGATTCAATTCTTTTTATCTATCCGATTCTATCCGTACATTTATTTGATCCAATCTAATCTTATGGTGGGTTTGCATTGATGCTACTTTTGTCTGTAGGCCTCTTAAATCCCTTTCAGTCCGAAGTGTCTTTTGTCTTCTGTAGGTATATTCTGTTGATTCCTGGTATGCTGTATTCATGCTTGGCTGCAGAATAAATAGGATTTTTAACCTCATTTATTTCATTCTAATCTATCAAAGCACATATCATATGAGTTCTCAAAAAAATAGTAATATGTTATATTTTGTTTAGGCTTAATTGTTTAAAAAATTTTATATTTTTTCCCTTTTTCAATTGTAGCATAGTTTTTATATTTTTTTTCATTCGGATATGTATACTTTGTAAGTTGTTGCAATGTTGCCGGCGTCCAACTTTGCTGTTTAACTACAAACATGGCAATAGCATGGAAAAATAACCAAAATGAGATAGAAATGATATGGAATAAACCAAATTAAATGAAAAATAAAAAGGCTTATCTATCTTCTTTCTATCCAAACCCCTCCTGATAGGCAAAGCTTCTCCGTCGAAACTGATAGGCGAATGATTTTTTCAACTTCTTATCAACAATCTGCCTGCCTGATAGGCAGCATCATGGTTCGTTAGCCTGACCTTTTCCTCCGCTCAAGGGATCTTTGACACCCAACATAAGGCATCTGGTTATTTGGATGCCCATCAACAAACTCAATAGATCTTTCCCCCTTTTAGTGGGCATCATGGTTCTGTCATCAAATCACCACAGCAACAGAAAGAATGAAAAGAGAAAAAAACAAAGATGAAGTATTGAAAAGCAAATCCTTTGTTCCCCTGCAGAATCTGGTCAAAAGTTCATAACCCTGCTGTTTCCTTTAATTTTAAACCATGTCTCGGCACAACAGCTAAATCATCCTTGGAAGAACAGCCCAATACAATCGGGATGCCGGAATCCTGGGCATCACCGTCCAAGCTGAGATGACAAATCCTGCAATCCCTCCTAACCTCGTCAACAATCCGAGACGTAAGACTTCCTGCATGTTTCTGCAACTCCATCCATCTCAAAAGAAGAAGCACTCGAGAACCGATGCCGATCATAAGCTGAACCAGCACCATTTGAATAATATGGTGAATGCTAGGACTGGTCTTCTGCATCGGCAGAGGAGAGGCCATCATCTGGTGTGGCCCTCCCTCTATGTCATCACTGTGATTCTCTACTTTTGTTGCCATTTGCCAAAGAATCCAGAACAGAGCCTTGTTATATGGCCATGAAAAGCCTCAATAAGAGGTGATCTTTTGATATTTCAATCCGAAACAAAGAACAAAAAAAATCACCAAACAATGAAAACGGTCTCTTCCAATGAAAATCTTAGTAAGATCTAACAAGAACTGGTGGAGAGCTAGAGGAGGGTGGGAGGCAGCAACAAGGGTGAGGTAAGGAAGGGGAGAGGTGGAGGCGGAGAGAGTTGGGACGGGAGAGATTTGGATAGGAAGAAGATAACAGATAAGCCTTTCATTTTTTATTTAATTTAATTTAATTTATATTATTTCCATCTCATTTTTATTAATGTTTACGTTATTTCCACGTCTACAGTTAAATGGTGAAGTTGGACACCGGTCGAGGGCGACAGACATATCTGGTTGAAAAATTTAAAAGATATGTTAAAATTGAAAAGAGAAAAAAATAATTTTTTTTTAAAAGCAATTAAGCCTTTTATTTATTTGAAAAGTTAAGCGAGCATTTTGAAAGGCAAAAAAAATGACAATTTCTCTTAATTCAGAATTAATGGACCGATCTAGTCTGGGTTAAAAAGTTAAAAATCGATTAATCTATCCACCGTTTCCGTGCTAACTTACTATATCAGCAAACATAATCTATTATACATTCATCTTAGCATGAGCTGGGATCAAACGAAGTGTGACGGTGCGTTTGGATGGAAATTGGAAAACAATTCGAAATCTGAGGAATGAAGATGGCAGATGAGGAGTTATTTACATTCCCATAAGTGTTTTTTTTGGTTAAACATTCCGATAAGTTTCAATCCAAAACGATAAAAAAGTTTGGGAATAACTTAGGGAATCTGGGCAATGCGTTCCTCCTCCGTCTCCTCACTCGTGCATCATGTTTGCGTTGCCGCGCCGTCAACGAAAATCCGACATATCTTCCCGTAAAGTGGGGAATTTTTTTAAAAGAAAATCTCAATTCAAGATCGTGCGAGCCACGCTCTCTGTCCATTTCCGAGTCTATTTTTTTCATAAAAATAACGAAAAAGAAATAAATAACAAAGCTTTACTCCTTACTTTTCTTCCGTTAGCCGCTTACCCTCCCATTCTGAGCTTTCTTTCTTTTCTTTTCTTTTTCTTTTTTTTTTTTGATTATTCTCAAGAACAAACTGACTGCAGCGATATGAATAATATAAATAAAGATAAAAAGTAATAATAAAACGTAGGACTTCTTTTAAAAAAACTTCTTCTTTGAAGCCCTGGTCTTCGTTCCCGTTTCTCCCTTCCGTCTGGAATCAGAGGATCTCTTTTGTGTCCTCTCTCTTAGTTTCTTTCTCCCACGCCGCCGCCGCCGGCATTTGTTGGCCTCCCGAAGCTTTCTTTTTATGTTTGGACCCACTCCTGGCTGAGAAAAGGGATTCATTGTCGGTGGAGCAACAGGAGTCATCTTTGCTCTCTTTTCCAATCGGCTTTCTTGCGTCTCCTCTTCGAATCGATGGCAAGGGTTTCTGTGCTTGCTCGAGAATTTGGTCGATGTCGAGGCCGCCTCCTTCTGTAGATCCGCCGTGAGTTCGATACGATACGACCCGATGTTTGACTCGAAGAGAGTTGATGATAAGATGGAGCTCAAGAGGGAGAGAACCGTAAGGTGAGTGCACGAATGCTCTTTGCTATTTGTTTTCAGGAAGACGCAGTCGACCAGATCCGATCTTGATGTGGTTCTTAGCTTGAGGATTGGAGGCCGGCAGAAGCCATCAGTGACTTCATTCTTCTCGCATCTAGACCTGCAACCTACTTCTCTCTTATTTATGCTTTTTCATGAACTGAGAGGGAATCGCGAGATAAAAAGTAGACAAACACTTATTGCTTTCCTTATATGAAGAAACACGGTTAAAAAGATCTGATTTTGATGTGGTTATGACGTTGGAAAAATTAAAACCCAGCACAACATCTTTTGATTCTCTTTGTGCAATAGTCTTTACTAGGGTTTCTTGATTTTGTCTTACAGAATGAACTGAAAAATTGAAGAAGACCCTTGATTTAACTGCTACTAATTTTACGGGTTTAACATATGTTTCTGGGGTTTGGGGTTTTTCTGATGCAATTACGAGTGAAGCAAAAGCCACCATTTGTTATATCTAACTCATTGTTAGAATCGAAGAAAGCCCCCCTTTCTTTTAACAATTTCAGTTTCCCAGGATCAAGCAAGACTTATCATTTGATCCAATCTATCGATCCTGTTCAAAGGTTTGTTATGGTTTTGATGTGCATTTTGTTGTACAGGTTCTATCCTGATGAGAAGCAAAACCCAGCCAAACCCACCTATCAGATTGCAAAAGCTGGAGGATTTGTAACGAGTAGAATTGGTTCTGGAAAGTCCAAGGTTTTCTCTGAGGATCATGAGCCATGGAGAAAGCGTATACTTGATCCAGGAAGTGATCTTGTATTAAAATGGAATCGGGTTTTCCTCGTCTCATGCTTGGTTGCTCTCTTCATAGATCCTCTATATTTCTATCTGCCTTCAGTCAGAAAGGGTGATCAAACTTCATGTATTAGGATGGACCATCGTCTGAGCATTGTTGTTACTTTTTTACGGACGCTAGCTGATTTATTCTATGTACTCCACATAGCTATAAAGTTTCGGACTGCTTATGTTGCACCGAGTTCCAGGGTGTTTGGGCGGGGAGAGCTTGTCATGGATCCTAAAAAGATTGCAAAGAGATATTTGAGATCCGATTTCTTTGTAGACCTGGCAGCTGCATTGCCTCTACCCCAGGTATATTCTCGCTTCTCTTTCAAAGTTGATCTTTACAAAGATTATTGAATTGTCGATGTGTTTTATCTCTAAAATTTCAGTGTTATAAATGTTATCACTCAGATAAGCTATGTATGAAATGCAAGAAGCAGATTGATGCAGACATACATTTTTCAAAATACAATAAGATAGAGAAGTAGGTATAGTTTAATCAAATTTTATGAAATTTATAAAATTTAGCAAAAATCTATAGCTTAACAGTGAAGTTTAGTGTTTATATTGTTGAAAATAACCATCGTGTGCATGAAAATGCTTTGCTTTTTTGCTCATTTTCTTCTTAACAATTCATCCTGCTACAATATGGTAACCCTTAAAGGAACATTCTTGTAGCTTTTTTAGGAAAAGAATTAGCATATCCCTTAAGATTAGATTCAGGATTAAGCAAATGGTAGTAAGGGAAAAATGGGTGTCTAAGATATTGGAGGAAACTTCTTGAGACAAGGGCTTCCTTATTTTGGAGCTTCATCGAGCCCTTTATATATAAAAGAAAAAAAATGTCAAAAGCACCAATGGACCCACTTCAAGTGACTCTAAATGATGAAAACATCAACCTGTAACAAAATCAAAATTAAGAATGTAATCTTCCTTATTAAAATACTTTTATGTTGACTTGTAAATCCATTTAGTTGGAGCATGCTTCTCTGATGAAGCAAAATCAAAGTTTTCCTGTTGGGGTTATGTTTTTGTAACATCATGATAATTATTGACTAACTAGTTGTTTCCTATTGCTTGTAGACTGTGATGTGACCATGAATGTCCGACTGGGAATATTCATAATTTTCAAGTTAGACAGCTATTCTTATCTAGTCAATAACAAGAATAAGGATGAAGACATGGTTTGACGTACAAAGCTATGTGCATCTCTAAAGCACTAGTTAGAGAGGAAGTTTTCATACGCCTTCAAGTCGTATATAATGTGTTACATAACTGATAGAAAGCTAAATTTGCAAGCATTTACATTTTATTTCTTTATTTTTCTAACATTTCTTGATCTATGTTCTTTAAATCCTTTCCTTATATACTGAAGTTGAGCCTTGGACAACTATGGAAAAGATGAAAAGGAGAATGAGTTAGGACTTAATTGAAAGAGTAAAGTAATGTAGTACAAAATTGGTACTATTGGGCAATTACTGAAAGGATATCACATATAATCTTTGACTGCCACTGCTCCAAACCCCTGCAAGATATATTAACTTTTGTGCATGCACAGCTGTACAAAAGTCTAGGCTTCCTTTTGTTGAACTATGCTGAAAATTTGGAAGAGCCCCTAATGTTGATAGCCTACATTTTCATGTCTTGATATCTAACAAACCCTGCTGTTCTACATAGCTTGATTGGCTAGTCAAAAATATGGATCATAGCTGTAAGATGAATTTCTGATAGGTTATTTTTCTGTTCATGCAAGACAATGTCGCACATCTGAAAAGTCCTTTTATGAACAAAAGGAATTGGACGTAGGTACAGTGAACAAAAGATAATTTTTAATTGTCTGTTGATTTGTTCGTTATAATAGCAATGGACAGACCCTATAAGTGTCATTATTTTAATCTCAAATACTCTTGGTCTAGACAGACTTGGGTAAATAACAGCCACTGTATGCACCACAAGGTTATAGCAGTTCTGAATGTATATCATAATGGGATAACAGCGTTATTAAAACCTTATCTGTAGGGTCTGCCAAAATCTTAAGCTTACCCTTCATGGAGCATAAAAGATTATCTGGAAGAGAATTTGTCCTGTTATGAATAGTTCTTGAACTTCAAAAGTTGTAAACACGGGTAGGCGTTGTCATCAGGTTGTCCTTCTGTTTTGAAAACTGACAGTTGCCCTGACACTTCTTTTTTCTTTTCTTTTTCTTTTGCAGATTGTTATTTGGCTAGTGATACCAGCAAGTAGAAACTCAAGGGCTGATCATGATAGTAATGCTCTTGCTCTGATTGTTCTAATTCAATATATTCCAAGATTATATCTCATATTTCCGCTAAGTTACCAAATTATTAAGGCAGCTGGTGTTGTTACAAAGACTGCTTGGGCGGGGGCTGCATACAATCTATTACTTTACATGATAGCTAGCCATGTATGTAACTTCCCCTTACTTAGCTTGCATAAATTACTAATGTGATATTGTTGGACATTACAATAGCATGTATTATATTAAATATGTTTGGTCGACACTCTAATTTAAGGTCGTTTACTGAATTAAGTTCTATCTACTCAGGTTTTAGGAGCATCATGGTACTTGCTATCAGTTGAACGACAGACAGCATGCTGGAAATCGGAATGCAAGAAGGAGAATGGCACTCAGGGTACACCATTATGTGATCTTAATTTCTTGGACTGTGAGTCCTCCAGCCGAAGTGATCAACAAATCTGGGCAAATAACACAGCTGTTTTTACAAACTGTGATGCTAGTAATAGTATTTCTTTCAACTATGGCATTTTTGAATCTGCGTTAACCAGTGATGCTGTCTCCTCGGGGTTCATAGAGAAATATTTCTATTGCCTTTGGTGGGGTTTGCAAAATCTGAGGTATGATTTTGTTTGGTTCATGGTGTTTCTCCATATCAAAGCCAATATGGAACTGTTATGGTGTTCCTTTTTTTTTCTGTGTCATTTCTTGAAACACAGCATATGAAAGCCAACGAATGGTGTTTTCTCTGGTCATTTCTCCAAACACTCCAAGACGTGCCTCTCACCCTCTCCAAAAACAGGAGTGATATGGACAGTGTTACAATCAGATATAGTTCATTTGGATGTCCTATATCTTCTTGTTTGTTATCCAATCTAGTCAAATCTTGCTTATTTACAACATAATTTCTTTTTTTTTTTAAAAAAAAGAGATCTTTACAGATATTGTGAGGTCATGTTCTTGGAAATTATTTCCTCTCTTTATTCATTTAGCTTGAAAAACTAAAGGAAAGCAAGCTGATTGCAGTTACTTAACCAGTAGGTTGGGTTGGCAAGGCTGCAGGTGATAAATCTTACAAGGGTATACTTGAATTATAGCATTTTTACTGGCATTTTGATGTCTATTCCATACTGGATAGAGAAATAATGTGCCTTTGGTCTTCTTATGAGTTTCCTTTTTAGTTGCCTTGGTTCAAGATTTTTGCAAGAATGTTTCTGTGGCATGACTTAACAAAGAAAAGGTTGATTTAATTTGTCAATGTCTATCATAGTTATTCAATAATTCTTCTTAATTGACATGTTATCTAAGACTTTTCATGTGCCTTTCTTTCTGTTGTCAGCTCGTATGGTCAGAATTTGTCTACAAGCACCTTCATTGGGGAGACATTGTTTGCAATACTCATTGCCATTGTTGGCCTTGTCTTATTTGCACATTTAATTGGAAACATGCAGGTAAAAAATAGGCAGATTTCCAACTTAACTTTATTCGATCATATTATGTTACCTCTTTCAACAATTTCAAGTTATTAGTTAATTAGTCAAGTCTACATGAATCTGATTCCTGAATTGTTATAGTGTTGGATGGTTGTTATAAAATGGCAGTTGAATGTTGCCATATTGTTTAGCATGAAGTCAGTACATTACCTTTGATCTTAGCAACTAGATTACTTGAGATCATTTTTATATCTCTTTTAATAAATTTTCTTCAGGACTGTAATTAGATGACCCACAATCTGTCTCTCATTTCATGTTCATACATGCATTCACTAGGTGCAAATCACAGGTTTGATTTTGTTCTGGACATAGTTGGGTGTTATCAATTACCAAAGAATATTGGGAGCATGGAACACCGAACCATCCCGAATTGGATGGTTCCGGCCATGCTGAGCCATACTCGCAGGAAACCGGTCTGGTTCCGACATGCAAAATGGTACAGCGGCCATCTCGAAGGGAGAGAGAAGAAAGAGAGGAAGAGAGGGAGGGGGAGAGAAGGATAGGAAGAGGAAGAGAGGGCCTCCAGCGGCCATCAGAGGCCATCCGAGCTCTTGCTGAGCTTGGTAAGGGCAGAGGGACTCGAGATCTCCACCTCCTCTAGGTGACGACACTACCACCATGGCATCTTCCAACGGCCGGTGAGCTAGCATCGAGGGAGCTAAGGGCAGCCAAGGCCGGAGGAGGGCGGACCCTCCTCCAGCCTTGGCTGCCCTCAGCTCCCTGCCAGCCGTTAGAGACATTGAGGCGGCATTGTTGTCCGTCCCGGAGGCCGTTAGCCGGTAAGGAGGATCTCCCGCTCTCCCCCCCCCCCTCTCTCTCCTTCCCTCCCTCCACCATTACTGAGCTCGGCAAGAGCTCGGATAGCCCCCAATGGCCACCGAAAGCCCTCTCTTCTTCTTCTCTCTCTCTCTCTCTCTCTCTCTCTCTCTCTCTCTTCCTTTGTTTCTTCTCCCTCTCCCCTTCTCTGCCTTATCAATTTGATCGGGCATGGACAGGTACGGACCCATACCGAAATGGATCGCCGGCTGGCCAGCACGGGATCTGCTTCCTGTTCTATGGTCCTTGGTTGGGAGTCTTTTTTTGAGAGAGGGGGAGAGAGAGAGATCCATCTGCGCGATTAATTAACCAGGTTCAGGCATTTTGGAGATGTTCCGCCCAAGAATTGAATCCAAAATCTCTTGTTGCTAAGCAGAAGGTGTGAAGGCGAGCCCCAATTCACTTTTTGTCATTAGTAATTTATTATTAGACCAAAAATTATCACTTTCTGGTTTTTCTTTCAGCATCTTTCTCTGTATATTTGTTCCTAATTGTATTGGCATCAGCATGTAGACAATGATGTACAGAGTGGTATCATATGGGTTTTGACTTAGGCAAGAGTTTGGATGTTTTTATGGACATTTGTCTGGTTTAAGTGTGCTATGGTAGTATTCTCTGCACTCACATTTTTATGCTATTTACAGGTATCATAAAGATTACTGTTTGCTTGTTAAAATCTTTTTAATCAGGATTTGATTACTGATATTCAAAAATCCAATATTAGCATGTTACTTTTTGGAGAAACAATCATGCCATATGGGACAACATATAGAAGATCATGTTATAAAAATTGTGTTGTTATGCATCAGTAACATAATAATCCCAATGCTCTTCACTGAAAAACTTTTATGCACATAGCCATAGTTTATCTTGATTATCTCCTTTGTCAACTTACCTTTTCAGAAATTTTTGCTGCACATCTTATGTGCCTTTATTGGAATATGGACATCTTTGCATAATGGAATGGTTTAGAGAATCCAAAAGAACTGTTTATCTGTGGACACAAAAGCTTATGAATGACAAAATAGAATACTGCCTTTCAAAAAGAGGGGTTATTTAGCAGATTCAATTCTGTGTTCTCGTCAAGATGATTTTAGTTGAAGGGAAAAACAATATTCAGAGGAACACTAGAACTTAAACCATCAGTCACTAGTTTTTGAATTTGTTGGCTGACTGAAATCTGCAAAATATGTGGAATGAAGAACTTGAGCCACCATAAAATTAATGATCCAGTCAACACGTAAATCCAGGAGCATTATATTATGTTGGCTGCTGGAAGACATGAAGCAGATTTTTAATGTAGCGCACCAACATAAAATTAAATGATGAACAGGAGGCGGCTTTTCTCAAATTAAGGGAGAGGAGGGGAGAAAGGGTTTAAAAAAGAGGAAGGCCCTGATAAGGAGAGAATTTTGGATTTTGGTTGCAAGTGCTAAAAAGGATGGTTGACTTAACAAATCCTGGATGAAATTTGTGGGCAATAAATTCATAAAAGATGATCCAAACTATATAAGGTTTGTTGATTTGGTTGTGGTTGCTGTTATCTGTTAGGTGAGGCATTGGCTACTTGTCATTTGCTATAAAATTTTCATTTCATTGATGTTGTGCTTTAAGTTATTTTATCTCAATTTTTTGGAAGTATCTGCTTTTATATTCTTTATGCTGCATTTCTGTTTCAGCTTATTACTTTGTGTATAAGATTCGTTCCCCTTATGGTGGATTTGTCTATCTTCTTTATGGTTACAGTGCCAGTGCTCATTCACTTGCATTATAACATTCTTAGCCACATAAACAGAAAACTGGCATGTTATGCACGATACATGCATATCTGGGGTCATCTTATGCTTCCAATGCTTCGCCTTGTATATATTTGAGGTATTACATGCTGGTCTGGCGCTGGCACAGTATGTATCATGGCATGCAGTGTCATGCTGGGCACATGCTTCCCTATTTGATTTAAAATTGAAACCATGAAATGGTCAAAAATGAAAATTAGGGTTCCTGTTTGCTTGTTTCAGGCTTCTAGGTTGCACAACATTACTACTGTTCTCTCATCTATAAAATTCTATTATATTTCAGACCTACCTGCAATCTATGACTGTAAGGCTTGAAGAATGGAGGCTAAAGCGAACAGATACGGAAGAGTGGATGAGTCATCGCCAGCTTCCTCATGACCTGCGGGAACGAGTCAGGTGTTTTGTTCAATATAAGTGGCTTGCCACACGGGGCGTGGATGAAGAATCTATACTGCAATCCTTGCCTGCAGACCTTCGACGAGATATTCAACGTCACCTCTGCTTGGACCTTGTTCGACGGGTATGATATTAACCACATCTTTTATCTAGATCTCAGAAGAGATAGGAACACTGGTATTGTTGGAGTTCTTCCCTTCTGATACCATTTACTTGTATATACACATATTACATATGTATGTACGTGTGTGTCTGCTAGTAAGATTGCATGTACAAATGTACATGAAGCCAACAAGAATATAAGTAGAAGTAAAATACATGTACTGCAAGAAATAAAGACCTTGATGTGCATTAAACTTTGAAGGATGCCATCTGTTTTAAGCTTCATGTGAAGTTATAATTTCTGAACTGAGGGTGCAGAGGTCTTCCTTTGTTCATGAAGGGAAAGGACTTAACCTTCAGATTCTGTTTTTCTTTATAAACTCTGGAGAGACAGTTCATTTAATTGATTATTTCTCATCTAATTAATCCTAGGTCCTAGATATGGAAGATAAAAGGCATTATCCAATGTAAAATGCCATTGTTCACCTATTTTCAAATACATGTTCTCTCTTTGATCCTTTTTTCTTTTAGAACTTCCTCTATCCTAATGTTAGTTAATATGATTTTTTTTCCCCTGTTTTGAGCATCTCAAATACAACCTTGCCTTAACCAATGGAATTTCATGCAATTAAAATGTGTTGATTCATATTCCCAACAATCAAAAAAAAAAAAAAAGTTTAGCAGATTTTATTGTCCAGTTACTGAGTCATATATGTAATGACCTGGACAAGCTTGTATTGCTGTAAGATGCTAATCATGCTTCTTCATTATCTTTCAAAGAAGGCTAGTAATGATCCAACATCAGGGGAGAATATATTAGTCTATTGCTCAATCATTGAAAATTTTTATCATCAGTAAATAACTACTATTCTTTCCTTTCAGTGAGAAGCTAATGAGATTATGTTCTTATGAAAAATATGCAAGTTATGTCACAATAAAATGATTTGTTTCCTTGGCATTTTTTTTCTTCTGTTTGAATATTGTTTGTAAATGCACAGCCTGGACACCTTTTGATACTAACTTATGGCAGACAACTTTGCCTTCCTAAAAGACATCTGAATTTGACTTTATATTTATTTTGATGCCCTCTGTGTCTTCAAAAAAGGGGAAAAGAGAGGGGCATGCTTGATGAAATACCTAACCTAAATGCATAATCCATCTTTATCATAAAATAGATCGTGATTTTACATGAATTTTAGCCAATGCCTTCATTTTGCTTGATGAGGTCCGATTTAAGGTGTCAAGTGTTCATAAGCATTGAAACTTGCCCTAGTGTTTATTTACTTTCTATTTAGGTATGGGTAGTGTTGCGGCCAATCCACCTGCGCCTGCGATTGAATGCCAAAAAATCTGCAGAAACAAGTCCGCACTAATCGGAGTTGGCTCCAGCGGGGACCCTTCGATGCTTAAGTTAGAAGGATGGACTGGTCGAATAGAAAAACGAAGAGCAAAAGGATAGAGATTGCTCTAGAGGTATTAGATGTGTTCTTTTAAACTAACCAGATTACCTTCCTTTTGTAGGTGTCAGAGTGATAACTGCTTGGCATGTGGGTCCCTCTTTTTTCGGTGTAATGTGATCGTGTGTAAGTAATTAAAACTACCCACTAATCACCGTCGCCCGCTCTTCTCGGGAGCAGTTTTGTAGGGTCGATCGAGAGCCGGATAGGCTATTTGGAGAGCTTCCGTCGGTCAGTCGTCTGATTTGGAGTCGACCGATCATTGGTCGGTCGGCTTATTTTGTGCCAATGGGTTATCAATCGATTGATGTTATACCGATCGATCGTCGGTCGACTGGTTCTGTATCGACGGATCGTCGGTCGATTGACTTTATGCCGATGGATCGTTGATCGGCTGACTCTGTATCGACTGGTCGTTAGTTGGTCGAAGGACTTTAAGCCGATTATTGCCTTAATGATTTCCGACCGACGATTAGTCGGTCAAAAGAAGCAATCATCGATTGTCGGTTGTCAGTCCGATTAATCGTCGGTCAGAAGAAGCAATCATCGATTGCCGATTGTCAGTCCGATTATCCATCAGATAGTCATGTGTCGGTGGGACAGTTGATGGGGTAGCCTTCTCAGTGGCGATGATTGATCGGATGTTAATTGTCGTCCTTCAACTAATTGATCAACAATCAGCTGGGTTAGTGGAACGTCGATCATCGAGTCAATCGGTCGGTGGTTCATCGAGTAACTCATCGACCATCCATCGTCGATCATCAGCCAGCGAACATCCATCGGTGTCCGATGGTCTGTTGGCTGGGTTGGTGAGTCGGGCGATAGATTGACAGCCCCCAACAGTTGCCCCCCACTTCCAAGTTCGGTGTAATGATTTTGTACTTTGCACCGAACGCAGGGAGTCGACATGTGGCATTGCTTCGAACTTCATTCTGCCGCTTGCCATTAATGATTGCCCATCGTCCAGTAGTCGAATTCGAACTAACATCATCTGTCAATTTTTGATTCATCTTTGCCGAACGAGTTGAGTTTTCCTGATTTAGTCTAGATGAAAGAAGTTCATCTGTAAAAATTTTGGTTGATCGGTTGTCAACTGATCATTAGTCGGTTTCATGTAACTAATCATCGGCTAGTTTTTTAACCGACTTAAAGTCAATTTTCTATCCAGCCAATACTTAGTCATTTGTTGAGATATTCATAAGTCGGGGATAAGCCAACTTCATGTTGGTTTCTAATCGACTTTTAGTCAGTGTTTTACCAACCAATACTTGGTCGTTGTTGAGATATTCATAGGTCGGGGATAAGCCAACCTCGTGTTGGTTTCTAACCAACTTTTAGTCCATTTTTTACCAATCAATACTTGATCGTTGTTGAGATATTCATAGGTTGGGGATAAGCTAATCTCGTGTTGGTTTCTAACCGACTTTTAGTCGGTTTTTTACTAACCAATACTTGATCATTTGTTGAGATATTCATAGGTTGGGGATAAGCCAACCTCGTGTTGGTTTCTAACCGACTTTTAGTCGGTTTTTTATCAACCAATACTTGATCATTTGTTGAGATATTCATCGATCGAGTGTAAGCCGACCCTTGGTCGGTTTCTAACCAACTTTTAGTCAGTTTTTTATCAACCAATGTTTGAGTTCGGTTTCTAATCAACTTTTAGTCAGTTTTTTACCAACCAATATTTGAGGTCGGTTTCTAACCAACTTTTGGTCGATTTTTTACCAACCAATATTTGATCATTTGTTGAGATATTCATCGATCGAGTGTAAGCCGACCCTTGGTTGGTTTCTAACCAACTTTTAGTCGGTTTTTTACCGACCAATATTTGAGGTCGGTTTCTAACCAACTTTTAGTCGGTTTTTTACCAACCAATATTTGATCATGACGATCAGATGCAAGCCAACCATCCCTCGATTTGGTCATAGCCAAATCAGTATAGGTCGCGTTCTTTATTAGTCGGAACAAACCAACTAGTTCACAACCAGTAGATTGACGCTTTTCTTCTTTCGTTATTTCGTAAAGAAGTTATGCATCAGCATTGCTTGTTGGTCGTCGAATTGTCACTTTTTAGCTGATTCATCTTTGGATTTTGCCCCTCGAACTCTTGGTCACCCAGAGATCATGTTGATCACCCTAGCCATCGGTCGGTTTTAATAAATTTTCTTCGACATCGGTGGTTGATCGGCTTGCGGCTGAGTTGGACGATCGAGTTGGGACTTGGCAAGAAATCCCCGCAAAATGAGATCCTAGATCTCATCTTTCAACTAGAAGCACTGTTCGGTGTTATGACCATAGTCGCGATGAAAATGGCAGTACTTTTTTTTATCCTTGCCTCAGTTCTTCATCGACGAGGGTTGGTGAAGGTAATTCTTCCTTTCGATCTCCATCAAGATTTGTGCTCATGGAGTAGCGAGGAGAGTGTAAGCATCGTACCGACTCTTCACATTGGTCGGTACTGGGTTCAGTAGGAAAGATGCCGCTTCTTTGTTCGGAATGGGTCGATGGTATCCGGCTGAAGCATCGTTCTTCCGTTGTTTCTTCTTTTGACCTTTTTCGTTTTGTTAGTGCTGGTCAGAAGCACCTTCTTCTACGCGAATGTATTTATCCACGCGCTCCAGAAGTTTGGCATAAGTTCAGGGGTGGTTCTTGTCCAGCGAGTAAGTGAATCGAGAATCCCGTAGACTCTGCTTCATGGCCAAGATGGCCACGCCCTTGTTGAGGTTTCAGACCTCAAGCGTGGCGGCGTTAAAACGCATCACGAAGGCCCGAAGAGTTTCTTCCTCTCCTTGCTTGATCGAGAAAAGGGTTTTGGAAGTTCGTGGCATCCTTCTACTAGTGCTGAAGTGAGCCACGAAGGAGTCTTCGAGTTGCTTGAAAGAGTCGACGCTTTCTGACTGAAGCTCGGAATACCAGGCACGAGTAGCTTTCCGAAGGATGGCCAGGAAGCCAATGCAAATGAGGGGGTCGTTCACCCCCTGGATCATCATGAGAGCTTTGTAGCTCTAGAGATGATCAACTGAGTTGGTGGAGCCGTCATACGATTCCACCTGTGCCATCTTAAACCACGATGGGATCGGGTTGCTCAAGATGCGAGAGGAAAAAGGAGCTGCATGGACACGAAGACCGTCGAAGGACCTTCCTGTCACGTCCTTCTGGATCCGGGTCAGTCGACGGTCGATTTTCTTGAGCTTTCGCTCATAGTTATTGAATCGTCGCTGGCGAGATGTGCCAGATGTCAATCCTCCTGAAGAATTGGTGAAGGAGGAAGTAGTCGAATCGCGTGGCCGTTTTTCTTTGTGTTGGCTCTGGTTAGAAGATGGAGAAACGAAGCATCGCGATCGACAGGTGGTTCCTCGCGAGCGGTGAGATGGAGTTTCCATCCGATGTGAACATTGAGATGGTCGCTCCGGTGAAGAGATGGCAGAGCGCCTCAAGACGCGGCGGCTGTGCCTAGATGGTAGTGCCTGCATCGCTAGACCTTCCGCCACTGCATGCGATTGCTGTTGGAGATTGTGAATAGCCTCTGTCAGCATCCGGACCTGCTGCGTCAATGCAGCCAGTTGCTGGACTTGTGCATCTGTCGTGACTGTCGGATGCGAAGAGTTCAGTTCCGCCACTGTCGGCGGCAGAGGGAGAAGTGCTTCTCATCGGGACAATTGGCCGGCGGAGTTGAGTGAGTTGTGAATGCGCGTTTTTACCATTGTAATGGATGACAAACTTCACCGATCGTTTTTCCCCTACCTGACGCCTGCGCTTGCGATTGAACGTCGGAAAATCTGCAGAAACAAGTCCACACTTATTAGAGTTGGCTCTGGTGGGGATCCTCCGATGCTTAAGCTTGAAGGGTGAACTGATCGAACAGAAAAACGAGGAGCAAAAAGATAGAGATTGCTCTAGAGGTATTAGATGTGTCATTTTAAACTAACCAGGTTACCTCCCTTTTATAGGTGTCAGAGTGATAACTGTTTGGCACGTGGGTTCCTCTTTTTTCAGTGTAATGTGATCATGGGTAAGTAATTAAAACTATCCACTAAGCACCGTCGCCCGCTCTTCTCAAAGGCGGTTTTGTAAGATCGATCGGGAGCCGGATAGGCTGTTTGGAGAGCTTCCGTCGGTCAGTCATCTGATTTGGAGCCGATCGATCATTGGTCGATCGGCTTATTTTGTGCCGATGGATCATCAATCGATTGATGTTGTACCGACCGATCGTCGGTCGACTGGTTCTGTACCGATGGGTCGTCGGTCGGTTGACTTTATGTCGATGGATCGTTGATCGGCTGACTTTGTACCGACCGGTCGTTGGTTGGTCGAAGGGTTTTAAGCTGATTGTTGCCTTAATGATTCCCGACCGACGGTTAGTCGGTCAGAAGAAGCAATCATCGATTGTTGGTTGTTAGTCCGATTATCCATCAGATAATCATGTGTCGGTAGGACAGTTGATGGAGCAGTCTTCTCGGTGGCGATAATTGATCGGATGTTAATTGTCGTCCTTCAACTAATTGATCAACAATCAGCTGGGTTAGTGGAACGTCGATTGTCGAGTCGATCGGTCGGTGGTTCATCGAGTAACTACCATCCATCGTCCATTGTCGATCGTCAACTGACGAACATCCATCGGTGTCCAATGGTCTGTTGGCTGGGTTGGTTAGTCGAGCGGCAGATTGACAACCCCCAATAGGTAGCATGCCAAATCTAATGCAAATGGAAATCTAAAGAGCAAGCAAGCAGCCATCGGCAATTTTAGGTTGACTTCCATTTATGACACACTATAATTATTCCGAACCTTGTAATAATTGGACTTGATAGTACTACTTAACCCCTATGCACCAGAACACACAAAGTTTTTTCCCCCTTTGAAACTATGGCTTTTTCCTTAGATCCCAGTGGGTCTGTTATTATATTAGCACAACAAATTACCTGCTAGCTTAAACTGTTCATGTAGTGGCACATAAGCTGAAGTTGTAATGATTATCAGGAAGATATATTTTAAAGCTGCAAACAAAATTATCAGAGAAAATAAGAAAATTGAAGGGAACCCAATATTATCCCTATAACTCTTCTCCAGCCACCAGATTTGATCTCCAGATATTGATGGGGAATGGGGCACTGCAGCGATGATTAGCAGAGAATTTTATTGTTGGGAAGGAAGGGGTTGGTTTTGAGGATGTCATCAGGGAGTAGTAGTGGTGGAGTTGTGATGGTGTCCTGATTCTAGGATAGCATCATATAACGAGACGTGAAGGGGAAGTATGAGGTGCAGTCTGAATCTTCATGACCTCGGAAGAGGGGAGGAAATAGTATACGATTTGGCAATTACAAATATAGGGTGTATCTTAGGCATGGAAGACATGCTAAATGGATCGCTCTGTTTATTATTAGTCGTGGGTGTGATTTTTTTTTTTTCCCCTGCCAAATGATATGTTAATGTTATTTGTGCATGGGTTTGATCTGGGTTAGAAAGTAAAGAAGTTTCTACAGGCAGAATTATTGGGACTTTCATGGTTGTAAGGATTCACATATTAGTTTCAACTGACGAAAACAACCTTATTTATTGGAGAAAATAAGCTAAACAGGTTTTGAAAAGCTACGTCACCCTGTTAGATATCTGTAGTTCCTTTTTGCTGTCCGACTCCTAATGCTATTCATCTTATGATATGTGTTTTCATATATAGACTGATTTCCTTTGGTTTACAAGCCTTTTCTTTTTCCCGTAATTCCAAATTGCAGGTCCCTTTTTTCTCACAAATGGATGATCAGCTTCTTGATGCCATATGCGAGCGTCTGGTTTCCTCCTTGAGCACTGAAGGTACCTATATTGTCCGAGAGGGTGACCCTGTGACAGAAATGCTCTTTATCATCCGTGGGAGATTAGAGAGCTCCACTACAAATGGGGGCCGAACAGGTTTCTTTAATTCCATAACTTTGAGACCGGACGACTTCTGTGGTGAGGAACTGCTTGCCTGGGCTCTGGTTCCAAAGTCAGCTGTCAGCTTGCCTTCATCCACTCGCACCGTAAGAGCCCTTGTTGAAGTGGAGGCCTTTGCTCTGCGAGCAGAAGACCTAAAGTTTGTTGCCAACCAATTTAGGCGGCTTCACAGCAAGAAACTACAGCACACTTTCCGCTTCTATTCCCACCATTGGAGAACATGGGCGGCTTGCTCCATTCAGGCCGCTTGGCATCGGTTCAAGAGGAGAAAGATGGCCAAGGATCTTAGCATGAGGGAGTCATTCTCATCCCAGTCAGATGAACAAGCTACCGATGAGCCTGGAAAGGAGGGAGAGGACAGCAACTCAAGCTCCACTAATCCTTCTCTTCCTGCACGGAATCTTGGGGTGATGATTCTGGCTTCAAAGTTCGCTGCCAGCACAAGAAAGGGAGCTCAGAAAATCAAAGGCATCGACATGCCCAAGTTACAGAAACCAGCTGAGCCTGACTTCTCTGCAGATCCTTTCGATTAGTGGCTATTGATATTTGTTATGGTGATCGGTGCTGCTTGTTTCACTGAGTCCTCAAACAGCATGAAGGGATTGCTCGGGAGGATTCTACCTTGTATGATTGATTCGGGGTCCACTCTCCATCCAAGTAGCTAATCTACGTCTGCCATGTGATTTGTTCTGTGAAGCAAAAAAGAAGAAAAATCTTTCTGATGTCAATGGCATGAATAGCAGTTATAGATTCCATGGTAATGCATCAACTCACGTGCAACTTGAATTCCATCTTTAAATTCTCTATTTATAGGTCACTCGCACGCGTAAGATTAATGGTAAATGAACGCTAAATATTGAAGTTCTTGTCCAGTTGTAGGCTGGTTTACATTACTTTAATTTTTAGGTAATCTAGGATCATCTATTTTCTTTCTTATTTTATGTTCCTACTTGGTGTGAACTCGATAATTTTTATCACATTCAATGCTGGCTGTTTTCTATATTTCTTTACCAAAAAATAAGTTGTTCTATTTTTCATGGCCAATTTAGTCGAAGAGGCCTTTGTCCAATGGTAGGCCGAGCAGGCGACCTCCAGGCTGGAAAGTATGCCAGCCGAAGGGTTTACCTAATAGTTCGAAACACCAATCATTGTGCTAATATACCGGGTTGTGTTGCTAGTAATAGGGTGACTCTAATGTCATACTATGACCCATCCAAGTGTGAAAAAAAGAATGATTGATCTTTTCTTGTAATATCAACCGTTGCATAGATTTCAAAGCGTTTCAATCCCTTTCGTCCATTTGTGGAAGTAGATATTGTGCAAATAAGAAAAATCATTGGAACATCTTTCTGAAATACAAATTTAGCCTAAGGAACAAAAGCCGCCAAATTCCTCACAATATTCACTCAAACCCGTGCATGATCTGGATATGAAAATCGATTTTTTCCTCAAGCTTCTACGTCAAGATCTGATCTTGCTGCAGAAAACCCAGAGAAAGGTACAGCTGCCCAAAGTAGCGAGGACTGTAGAAGAGATCAATAGGAGCTAGGGCTAGGTTTTTTTTATTTTTTCCCCCTTGATCTCCAATGTCTTAAGAAACAAATCCTTTCCCTTCTTTCAACTTTTCTAGATTTTACCATGGATTTAATGCGATATTTTCCCCTTTTCTTGTGTGAGAACTCGAAAGACTATTACTAGACTTTATACCACTAACAAGATCCTAAAGATATATGACGAATAGAATGTGATGAACAAGAACGAGCTCAGTTGTGGACATGAACAAGATCCGCTAAACAGAACCTATGGAAACTAGATAAATATATGCACATAAAGGAATTATACAACGCAGGGTGGGTGAGGAGGCAACTTTACAGAAGCATTGGAGATTCCAATCTTCCAAACCGATCTTTTTGTGCTTTGGATCGAAGTTAAAAATAGCTGAAGACACTTGCAATGTTCCTGCTGGCTCTCTAAATTAATAGGAGAAAACCAAGACTGGACAACGGCCAACTGATAAAGACCAGTCATATGCACCTTTTATAAAATAACTGAAAACTGCTGCGAAGTCAGACGGGCAAAGGGTCTGATAGGCGACGGCTTTTGGGAAGCAAATAATCAGATGGATTCGGGCTGAGCAAAAAATCAAAATCGAAGCAATCCATTCAATCCAAACCGATAAACATCGGTTTCGGTTAGTTGAAAAACTTGAATTGTATTGAATCTAGTTTTGATACATAAAAAATTTGATTAATTATTGTTGGATTCGGTTCCTACAATTTTAATCCATATGAAATCGAATCCGATCGATCGATATGATATTTTTAATATTTAAATATTTATAAATTAAAAATTAATAATTATGACATGTTATGTATTGACTTATAGATATTATGAAATTATTATACCCTAGTTTCTATATGAATTTAATAATGTATTGATTTGTAATACTTAAAATCAATATTAGATCAACAGTCGGCATAAGTTAACTTCGATTTCAAATGATTTATATATGATAAATGGTTGGTAGCGGGTTGAATTTTTTTCAACCTAATTAATTTTGATCGGATCAAATTTTTCTCTTAACTCGATTCAATCGGACCGTGCGCAGCCCTAAGATGGATTTTCTTTTGCATCCACGTTTTTCATTTAGTTCTTTTTCATATTTCCGTTTCATTCTCTTGCTTTATTTCATATTGAAGTTGGAAATTTCTCCCCCTTCATATCGAACGGAAGAAAAGAACGTACATGATGACGATAGAAAATGGAAATGGCCTAGCGTGTACGATGAACTCTAGATGGCAATGTTTAATCATCGGGATGGAGGCATTGCGCTGAATATAAAAAAAGAGGCCTTTCAAAACCCAAATTCTTTGTCCACCGCCGCTGTTGTCAGCTTTGCCAACGGGGTTCGGGCCTTTTGCCAGGATCCAGGCAACTCCAGTAATTCTAGCCTGATAACCAGCAAGGTGTCCTCACCTAAGAAAGGTTATATCCTCGTCTCAATGCGACGCCACGCTCGGGTGGTCCTTCTTAGTTCTCTATGGTGGACGATGAACTGCGATCAACATGGGTGGGTTCCCTACCACAGGGCCGACGTGACTGTTAAGCAATAACTTGTTGGAGGAGATGGCCGAAATACAGACGAAGATCCAAGTTTAATTTGTAACTTCAACATGATGTTGTTGGTGCAAAAGCATGTGGCTATCACGTGGTGCAAGGGCTCGTACCGGGGCTTTGCTGCATGCACATGGTACGGTAAATAAATCAATTTTTCTCAATAGTGATACAGTTTTACATGAAGAATCATGGCCATAACAATTCCACCTTTTGCCGCTACTCTCTATCTTTTGTCGCTACTCCCTGAGCTGCGTTGGCTGATCCGAGGTAAATTGAGGTTGTCCTTATGGTCGTGGGATGTGAGTAGAGAAGACTAAATTTGTTTCTGACGTCGATGCTCTGATGCTTAAATTAATCAAAAACTTAAAAATAAATTAAAGGAAGAGAGCCTACTTGGATCTTCATTGCTCCCCTATTTATAAAGAGAGGCGAGTGGCCACTTCTGGGGGCGACAGTGGTTATAACCATGAAGATCATGTTCTATTTACCATGTAGAATCGAGATAAGCTATCATCCGGTTGTTTCAGGCATCTTATCTAGGTCGTTGGGATCTGATAGCAATTTCAAACATAACCGCAATCAAGAATTTTGGCCAACTAGAATTACGATTTCATCTCAATATAGTCTGAGGTTAATAGATCATCTAGTTTCAAGATGACTTCTCTTCAATCGGAATCAAGATTGGCCATATGCCCCTGTATCATTACTTTTTTCTATTAATGTTGTAAATATGTATTTGGATCAAATTTTTGTACTATAGAGTTTTGTACTAGCCACTACACCATCCATTTTGGAGATGGATGGTTTTTATTTATTTTAGAAGATGTTTGCTTACTTTTAAATGGGATGTAAGGATGCTAAAAGAGAGTCATTAAATGAGTTATAAGGATGATAAGATGGAGTCATATACCTATATACCTTTGAGATAGATGATATGATCGCTATTTATACTTCGGTACTCTTCAATGCAACTTTCTCGTTTCTATAAAGATTTATTTGGTTCGCACGAGGTGGAAGGGTGAAGAAATAATTTCTGAAAATAAAAAAAAAATCTCTTGTTTGATTGAAATTTTAAAAGAAGAAAGAATATAAAAATATTTTTTCATACGAAGATACTTATCATATTTTATAAAAAGTAAAAACTAATAAAGAAGATGAATTTTAGAACTTCCAATAGAATAGGAAGCCATGACACTTTTTTCTTTTCTAAAATATCATTTTAAGATCGACGGCTAAGATTTTGTAAAATATTAATGCATGGTTAGGATGAAATATTAAATATAATATTAATATTAATATTTTAATATTTATTATATGTAATATTATATTTATATTTATATTAATAAATTTATTATATTAATATAATAAATTATTATAATCTAATATTATATTATAATATATTAATATTATATTTATATTAATATAAATATAATATTATTATTTATATAAAATTTATGAGCAAAAAGATATGGTCATAAATGTATTAAGAATATAATAAATATTTTATATAGATTTTTTAAAAAAATATGTGCTCAATTAAATATAAATTATTTTTTTATAATTAATTAAATATGTCAAAATTTTATTTTTTAAAAAATAATTTTTTAAAAAATTACTTCTTAAAATTTTTTTTTTAATAAAAAAAGATGAGAAGAGGCAACCACGAGAGCCCTCATCCCGTTAAGTGAATGTTTAATATGGAGAGCAGCAAGCACAATCCCCTTTCCACCGTATCCAAATGAAAAACCTGAGTTAGATGAGTACGTCATCCTCAGTGGCACCAAAACAAAAAAATAAAAAAATAAAATCTTTCGCCAACCAAATGAGCTCTAAATGTTTTATTACGAGGAGTTGATACAGGAGCGAATATTTTGTAAAATTGTGTGTACATATGAAGTCGGTTGATGTTGCTGCTCTGTGGCCGACTTGTCGGTAGCGGCATCGAACCAGAAAGCGAGGCCCGCAACCACGTGTCGTGTGTATTAGATGAGGTATCGGTAGAGCGCGCACCGCGGCAATCCAGCCAATCTTCTACATCGAGCCGCGACGTCTATTTGCCAAAACCATACAAGCAGACGGCCGCTTAGTCACCTCCCTCACTCATGGCCAGTTCCGAGGATTTCGTATGGGTGAGAATATCAACCGTCTCCCTCGCCATCGCGACCGCGGCGATCTCCGTCGCCGCCGCCTTCGTCTCAGGTAAAATCCCCGCCCGCTTTCATCTTCGACGCCGCCAAAACCCTAGAGGCGAAAAGAAACCCTAAAACCTTGATCGTCCAGCTTCCATCTCCCGGCGGAAGTCGAGGCGTCTGGCCTCCCGCGTCCGCGAGCTCGAAGCCTCTCTCGCGGCCGCTCTGGAGAAGGCCGCCTCGGAGAGACGCGGCAGAGTTAGAGCTCAGCAGGTTCTCCTTCCATCTCCGTTTCTTGGGTTTCTACTCGTCTTTCTCTTTCTTTAGCGATTCTAATGTTGATCAAACTTTTAGGCCTTGAGGAAAGCTTTGGCTCAGCAGAGCAGTGATGGACTGAAGCAGGTGTCCTCTTCTTCCTTTTCTTATCCCATGGCTCCCATTGGCACCGTGCAATCCTGCTTCTCCACGAGGTATTGCAGCTGCGCATCGACTTTCAAACTGTTATTAAGCTGTGATGGATGTTAAGTGTTTGGTATTAGAGCGCCTTTTTTATCTTTTGGGCAGAAAGAAAATAGTCATCACAGTATCACATATTGTGTTCATTAGCATGATGGATGGATGGATGGATGGATATAGTGTTCATTAGTATTTATGTATGTACAATCGATAATTTGTGATGTGGATGAAGAGAGCGTTTGGTAGTAAAGACTTTTGGAGTCATTATATTCTTTAATCATTGGCAGGAAAAAAAAATAGTGATTTTGGGAGCCCTTGTACATCATTTCCATGAGTAGGAAGAAAAAGGAACATTTTGCTATCAGAGAATAATTTACATATTAACTGGCCCAAATGAGTATGGCACTTGAGATCCTAAGGACTCATCAGAATGATTTGCATATGCTCATGATACCAAATTCTACAAGTAGCAGTTCAACTTTTTTGAGCAGTGCAGGTGCATGGAAGACTACATACAGGTTTGATTTATAGTCATGAAAAGGTGGAAGGGGTAACTGTTGAGTAGATTGGAACAACTGGCTTTACCAGAACAGTAGGCACAGTTTATACCTGTATCAGCCTTGGTATCCATTTGGTCTATGAACTGGTACCGGATAGTTACCAGCATAAAATGGGCCAAATCAAGCAACTTTGGTATGTATGAAGATGAAAATAATTTTTGAATTTTTTTATTTTTTTATTTTTTATTTTTTATTTTTCATACAGTACCCTTCCCCGTAACCTGGGCACTTATCCAACTCAAAAAATCCATACATATCCGAGTTGGATATGTATCAGATATACTTTGAAGTTATATGGCCTCCACTTTTAAAGATAGCGAGAGTGGTGGACTCTTCCATGTTAGAAGTGATATTCATTCTTTTTAGTGATTGATCATGAGTGTAAATATTCAAACAACTTTGCAAAATGTTATCTTTCTTATATACTCGAGTTAATTAGGAAGTTTGAATGATAGAAGGCCTTAAAAAACAATATCTTGTGACAAAATTGGACGCTTGGATACATGCCTGAATCCGATTCTCATGTCTGTGTCCGTGTGACACTGTCCCTTCCAATAAAGCCAGGAGTGGCACCTTGACATCCAACTACGTAGGCACACAAAGAAATTGGAATTACCAGAGGGAAACTTTTAAGACAATCTGTGGGCAAAGTTGCACAATCCTCATCCCTTTCTCCATTGTGGTAGTAACTTCACATGAAAGAAAGGAGTGGGTACTTATGGAGTCAGTCTATTGTCTAATTTTGAGTAGCCTGAGACCAAAACATCAATAATGGAAGTGGGAAGAAGTTTCTTAAGTTCTGTTGTTGCCGCCGATGCTTATCTTGGACCATTTTTGGGAGCTCAACTGATAGGGTTTCCTTCTAACCAGGTCAAACTAGATGCCAATTTTTTTTTTTTTTTAAGCAGAGCCGCCCTTTTGGGAAGGTGGTCGAAACTTAATTTTATGGCTGTGTTTCTGTGGGTGGTCATCTTATTACAAATGGATTTCATGCTAGAGATTACAGAGAAGTTGTTGCTATGGGCGGTTTGGCTGCTATTTACTTCCTTCAAGCTGAGTTGGTTTTTGTGGGAAAAAAAGTTGCTTGTCTTGCTAAGCTTGCAATGGCTTATTTGCAAATTCTTATTAATTGTCAATACCATGCTTGTTTTTATAGCAAAAGAACCCATTTCCATGGTTATATGCTCTGGTTTAGCAAATTTTACTCTAGGGATGTATTTATGAATATATTATATCTTCAATTCTCATGTTTGCAGAAATGGTACACCAAGGCAACCTCTACTTGTACCCCTTGCAAGAGCATGCTTGGTACTTGACCCAAGTCTAGTCCCCCCAGAGGCACTTGAAGGCCTTGCAGATTATTCCCATTGCTGGATCCTATATGTATTTCATCTGAACACTGACCTTGATAAGCTGTGGAATGAGCCTTCTAGATCCAAGTTCAAGGCAAAGGTGTACTTTTCTGTCTTACAGATGTGGTTCTCTTTACTATTAGTTCCAAAAAATTTGCATCATTTAGTATATATGCTGGTGCTATATTGAACAGGTGAGAGTACCAAGACTAAAAGGTGGTAAGATGGGAGTCCTTTCCACTCGATCACCACATCGACCTTGTCCTATTGGTCTGACAGTTGCAAAGGTAACAATATCTACCATAATCATGCAAGTGGCTTTGTATCAATTTGTCTGTTGATCCATCTTTTTTACTAATAAAATGGGTTTGAATCAGCAGCACCTTAGATTTGGCGACAGTCATAATAAGAGAATGAGAATCTCGATATAGATGTATGGTAAAACTATGAAGGATAGAGAATGAAATGAGTATATTGGAGAAGCTGCATGAGTTGCACAAATTGAGGAAAAAGTGATCGATATTTAATTGAGATGGTATAGGCATGTAACATGAAGTTCTCAAGGGGCTCTGGTTTGGAGGGGTATTTAATCTATGTTGAAGGATGCAAGAAAAGGAGGGAAAGTTTAAGGTAACATGGATGAAAAGATTAAAAAATTCTTTACAATAGGAATATTTAGCAAATGAGGATCCATAAAGTCCAAGAAGTTTGGACAAGGCTGGATGCTTATGATTATTGTTACATGCATCCACATTTTGCAGGACGCAAAGGGAGCATTTATATGAACTATAGAGTACAGTCATTAACACAGTGATGCTTCCATAGATATTTTGTTGTAGCCAGATTTCTATGTAAATCTTTGCAGTCAGTAAAATGCTAGGCAGTTCTTAAGGAACCTGCAGAAATTTGGAGACCTAAGTTATAATCTCAGGCTAGATGTAATGATGTGGTGTAAAACTACATGGGAATGTCACAGAGTATTGCTGCTCTACATGTAATATGAGGAAGGTGTGTGGTTGAGGATATCTAGAGTTAGCATTTCGACCGCTTAATCTAGTTGCTGTATCTGTAAGGTTCCGGAAAAGGTAAGTAACATTCCTTGCATTATCTTTGGTGGTTGTCAGGGATAAATCAGGATGTGTACTGAAAGTATGGTTGAGAAGTTTTTGACCAAATGAAACCCCCATATCTCATGATGTGGATGACATCATGGCATACTACAGTTTGTAGGCTAGACTGTCAAAGTTCGAGATTAAGATATATTGAAGTTCATTTTTGACATTTGGGAAAATTGAGGGAAGACAGATTCTCTTACTAAGGAGTGATCTTTGTGGGAGTTTGTGGTCGTTGGTAGAGATCAGCTTCATTTCTGGGATCACCACAGGATGAAACATGTTGTACTTGCTTGGTAAAATACCTTGATCTTTAATTTTGGTACTATGTGTTATCATATATTGTTAAATGAAATCTCTTTCTCGTCTTTCAATGATTATGATCTGAAATCATGATGAGGAAAAAAAATGCCAGATTAATGAAATGCGCCTTTCTTCTTTAATATTTTCCAGGTGGAGGCATTAGATGGACGCGCAATTTTGCTTTCTGGAGTTGATTTAGTCGATGGCACCGTCTCTCTCTCTCTCTCTCTCTCTCTCTCTCTCTCTCTCTGTGTGTGTGTGTGTGTGTGTGTGTGTGTCTTATTGTATCTTGTGTATGTGTGGGTGTGTGTCTTATTGTATCTTGTGTATGTGTGTGTGTGTGTCTGTCTCTTATTATATCTCGTGAAACACTGAAACTCATGTGCTTGGATTTGGCTATTTTAGTTATGAACTTGTGCTTATTGCTTGACCTTTATCAACAGCCAGTACTTGATATCAAACCTTATCTGCCATATTCTGATAGCATTAACGGTGCAACTGTCCCTGAGTGGCTAAAGGTACTCTCTCCATGCAACTATATTTCTGTGACTGCATATTGTAGTTGCATCCCCCTCAAGTTGTCCTAGAAAACCACAACACATCTAGCTAAACATTGTATGATGCTTCAAATTCTGTCTGAATCTTCTTTCTGCTTACATGATACCTGGCATATTGTGCAGAGGTTTGAGAACTTTATTATTTAAGGCATCGGGAAGTAATGGACCTTGGAAATCTTAAACTTATTTGAGAATATTTTAAATCCTGTTTCTTGATTTAACATCTTATTTATTACCCATTGCAGCATATTGCTGGTCATGCAGCAGGTCTTTTGCTGAAGGATAAGTTGAGGGGAGTGATGTCCATAGGAACTTGATTAACTTTTTCTTTAAACTCCTTTCTGCACATGAGGAACCTGGCAACGCTTTTGTGCTTGTTTTGGTGGTTTACTATACTTAAACCCTTTGAAACTATGCATAATTACCTCAACCACTAAAATATATTCTATCTAGGAAATTGTTAATTAGAACCTGAATCAGCTGTTGCAACTTATTCACATGGAAAACAAGTATTTAAGTACACAAATCCAATTTGATGTCGAAGTGTCATGAACTACTGCAACAATGGAGACCTTTGATTTGCAATGGTCTTGAATCTCGTATGGTTGTATTGCTTGTTTCTCATGTGACTTGTTAAGCTAGCAGATTCCCATGTTAAGGTATAATGTAAAGAAAATTCTTCATTCTTGAGTTTTGCCTTTAGGTGGGGTCTCTTTTTGCAATTTATTTTAGATGGTAGATGCATAACTTCATTGTTACTACTGAAACAGGTGGAAAATTCCTTAGCTGTGGCATCTGTTAGCTTTTCTGCAGACTTTTCTTCTTCTCTCTCCAGTTGCTGGATAAAAGCTGTGAGTATAATTTATTTTCACAAAGCAAACAATATCTTAGTGTCGTCCAAAAAAATAATCATTTCATGTTATCCGGTTCACCGTCATGTGGTTCAAGGTCGCTTTCTGCATTATGTAGCTAAACGGATTTTGGAATCCTCCAGCAAAATGACCTCTAAGATCTTAGCAGCTTTCATTTATTTCTAGGAGTGATGTTTCAACCATTTTATCTAGGGGCACTCGGATCCATTTCAATCTTTTCCGTTCCTTTTGCTTTCTTTTTCTTTTTAGCTCCTTTTTCAGCGAACTGCCTGCTTGTATCCAGATAGCCATGATTTTCAAATATCTGAAGGCAACCTGATGTTTTCCTTCCGTAAAAGTAATCTATAAAGAGTGGGGTTTGTTGTAGCACTTCTTAATTTGTGCACTTCCTTTCAGAGTTGGTTGATTTGTCACAATCCATATTTATATTAGAATTGGTCCGCCTTGCATTCATCTCGGAAATGGGCCTTCATAAATTTGACCATACATCAATGCTTCCCGACCAGGGGCATTGCTGATCTGTTGTGAGTATTTTACTGGATGGATGATTGCAACTGCCCACCGTGCCAGGCCGGTACCAGCACCCAGCATGGGCTAGCGTGGTACCTTTTTTTTTTTTAAAAAAAAAAAAATAATAATAAAAAAAGAGCTTTATAACACCTTGTTTCAGCATGGTGGGGTTTGCATGCTGACATGGCATGGTACAACTTGTCTGGTGCCAGTAGTTGACTACCCAGATCCACCAGCACCAGAATCTACATTGCTTGGTTTTGAACTATGTAGCATTTGGTTGCATCAATAGACATTTACTATGATTTTGCTTGTTCTAGGAAAATCAATCACTATATGCTTCGCCGGATGAGTTTCAGAGCTTAATTACGGAGGTACTCTCTTGGGATATAAGGTCGCTGTCTCAAAAGATCCGTCCCCATCATGTGTTCTTGGGGAATGCGAGCCACAATACTTTAGAAGAATTGGTGGATGATGGGGATGGTGATGCTTTCACTGAGAAGGCCCTGTCATCCTCACGTGGTGACATAACATATCACCTAATTCTAGAAGGATTTGATGTTTCATATAGAATCGACGATAGTTCTAATATTATGGTTGAGAAAGTCGACCTTGCCTTCATTGCCGGAAACCAAAGTCGTTACAATTACTTAATGTGGAGAGATAAGGTCAAGCAGCAAAAGTAATTATTATTATTATTATCATGTGACTTATTTTGTAGGAGAAAATTTAAGAGGGAAAACAAGGTTCTCAATCCAAAATATCTTAGCAGTCTTGCTGATCACTCATTCTTAAGCTTAGATTTGGTCATGAACTCTTGGTTTTCCCTCGAATTTTTGTTTGCGGCAAAGCCCACCCACCCACCCACGCAAAAATTGTCAGGTTTTCAAAGTGTAGTTGTAAGTGGCTTTGAGCTTTTTTAAAGACAGCATGTGTGTGTGAGGATGTTGGCAACCGCTTCTATATTGTTTGTATTCCAATTAGAGCAATTCATTTTCTTATTTTGCTTTTGGAGCGCCGGTATGTGGATCTCAACTGCCTTGTTCAGTTCTTTTTATATCTTCCAGTATTCATGGTAGTCTAAAGCTCGTATGATGCGAGTCGTGAGTCGTTGCTCGAAGGAAAAGGGTCCACCTGCAGCGAGGAAGAGGGCCTTTTGACCACATGATTAAAGGACAGGATGGCAAGCATCAGATTTGTCTTGCCTCTTTTAATGGTTCAACTACCTGCATGATGGCTCATCTGCCATTGGGGGCAAATTCCATCAGTAAGGCAGAACTTTTTTAGCAAACAGAGTAGGCAATTTTCTTGCAAATTTGCGAAAAAATTACTGATCACGGTTTGTTTGAATTCCATTTTGATTTCTGAATGTCAAAATGTGAGGGAGCATGCATAATCCCGTGTTTACAAGGGCGGGTTTCTCTTATTTTCTTTTCGTTGATCGGGAGATTTCATGCAAAAGGTGGTGACATGGGTTGTGGAGACAAGCTTGGCTCTATGATTGGTATCGGAAGCAGTATTAGGAACAGGAAAGCATGAGGCTTCTACTTTAAAGCAGCAAATATATTATTATAGCGTGAGGCTAAAAGGAAGTAGGAATTGAAACACGAGTGGTTATGATTTGATCGGTTGACCTTGGAAATCAGATAAACACTTGTATGGTAGAAACTAATGTGACCACTGAGGTGGGCCTTGAAATGGTCGTCATGATTTGTGTGGATGGTGCCTCTTCTAATCCTTCTCAAGATTACTCTAATTTAGTGTTCATTCAATGAGGTAGGTGTCATGGTGTGCACTGCAGTAGTACAAGTGGCACTCCTTTGTGGACACCTACCACCATCTGTCCGGTTGCCTCCATTTGAATCTTAAATGCTGGGTTTCAATTGTAGGTGGAAAGGTAAAGGTGTATGGTTACTCTCAATAAAGCCGAGTTGAATCGAGTAGCTAGTAGGTCAAACTTTATTTGATATAAAATACTTGGATGTAAAATTGATTGAGTTTTAAGGCTTGATTGAAAAAAATAAAATAAAATTTAAGATTGATTCAATTATTAGCCAACTCATATTTGTGCTTGAATTCGAACTATAGCTTATTAATAATGTCTCTCTCTCTCTCTTATATATATATATATATAGATATATGAATAAATTCATAAATTTTTGAATCAAGTATCCAACTAGTGTAGCTCGATAATAATCAAGTTGAGTTTGAATGGTTAGCGAGTATCTCAAAACTCGTTTACGCCTCTTGCTTTCAAGTAGAGTAGGTGGTGGCTTAGTTGCTCCTTATGATTGCATGACCACATTGAAGATGTAGATTCTATTAAAAGAGTATTTTCATCTCTCTCTAATATTCTTATAGTAATTATAGTACCATGATTATAATAATAAAAATATTATGATATAGTAATAAATGGTTCTTGTGCGATAAGTTAGTAATTATCATAATATACGTAATAATATATAATTATCATAATTATTTGAATTGATATCATTATTATAATAATATAATGTAATATGGTATCATACTATTATATTGTATTGCATTATCTTATGTTACATTAGATATCAAATTTAAATTTAGTGTTATGTATAATGTGATGTTGTATTGTGTCGTATTATATGTTTATTAATATAGTTATTATTAGTGTTAATACATTATCAAAATAGAATGATATTATACTAATATAAATTGATACTATGTTATAACATAAATTATATAGTATGGCAAGGTAGGGTATGGTATTGTATTGCTTATATATATATATATATATATATATATATATATATATATATATATATATATATATATTCTATATGACTTTATATTGCTATTAGGGTTAAGGATGTTGGCAAAGGGTTGGGTATGCATCAGGTTAGGTTGGCCAGTCTGTATCTTTCCTATAATTAAAAATTTTATATCTATATTCACTTTGTATCCGCTTTAGGTTGGGTTGGATAAAGTAGATGGTGCAGATTGAGTTAGATTGGTTAGACAAGATAAGTTGGATTGGGCAAGAAATTCATCATACAAATATCTTTAAAAAATTATGACTTCGGAAGGGAGGATTTAAACTAAGGTTATATCAGATTGAGTTCAGGGTGAGTCATACCATTATTTGCATTCAAGTTTAGATATTTTATCTAGAACCTGTACTCATCTTGGAGTTTAAACAAATAAAGAAAAATCTGCCCTATTGGGGTCTAGTTGGATTAGGTATCTAATGGGTTCACTACAATTATCACCCCTAATTAGGATTAAAGTCAAGTTATACCTAGTATAATTTTGATAAAGTTTCAACTTTTTAAAATTAGAATATCGGAGTCTTACATTGATGATCTAGGCCGATTGCTGTGATCTAATATTTCTAAACTACTTATGCAAAAAATTATGTGATTTGAATATCTTTAATCCATACATTCAATGTTCAAATTGAATTATTTAAATAGTATGAAATGATGCATGTTTTTTTATTATTTATTGTATAGGCATAGCATTTTTAAATTATATAATTTTTGATATATAAGTATTTTAAAGAAAGTAGATGATATCCAATGATTTGAATTACCATCAATTCAAAAAATATATAACTTTATGAGACTTACACCAGATATAACTTAAGCCTGATCCTTATTTTATATAACATCATTATCATATAATTTATTATATTATATTAAAGTTCTAAAAGTATAATATATTACCTTAAGTTCCTTAATAATAATGTTCTAGCATGATATAATAATTTCTATGGAGCTATGTCAATTGTATGGTGATTACACCCTCTTCAAATTAACCAACCAAATGCAGCAAGTACGTACTGTTGTAGCTATTAGATGCGGGATGCAATATTTGTTGATGTAGCTTCATCTAGAAACTTAGACATTTGAAAGGGCTTACATCAGTGTCAAAGTAATTTCTTGCAGTCTCTTAACGTACAAAACAGGAAGCCTCTTGCCCCTTTCTCCTGGCTCTGCGATGCGGAGGGCTTTATTTTTTGGTAAAACATGTGGAGGGCTTTCTTTTTGGTGAAATATGTGAAGGACTTTGACAGGAGGACAAGTTGGCATCTTGCAACGGAAATATCGTCCCTGGGCACTTCCTTCCAACTCCAAGGGTTCCGATTCCAATTCCGACATTCCAACTTTGGTATCCGCGTCGACGTCTGGTTACACTCTGGTACCCTTACCATCCTTGTTGGCAAGGCTTTAAGTCTTTAACCATCGAAAAGGTAATAGACCCTTTGAAAGATGTGATTGATTTGGCTTTAGATATAGACCATACTATCATATGCAAAATATTGAAACAAAGGAGATTCATGACTAAGGATTTGATCATGCATGTTCTCTTTTTAATTTTTTTCATATATATCCTAGGACCTGTGTCATTCTATATTTTTCTCATAAGAAATAAATCGTGCCATCATAGATCCTACCTTCATTTGGCATAACTTGATGGTCTAATTTAAAATAATTTTTTCATTCATCTACTCAAATTATTGCATGCCATCTATCACTAGCTTGTGGTGTACCAAGTATGTTATCACATTCGACTTTTATATAGATAATATATTTATCATTTAGATTCTTGTGAAGCAATTGCATGCTCATGGATTAGAATCATTTTTTGCAAGTTGATACACACCGAGTCCATTTAAAAAAAAATTGAAGCTATATTTTTCCTATCATGCTTCATGAATTAGATGCTACGGCTGATAATTTGATTTTGTATTTAAACAATCATGAAACTAGTTGGATTAATATTTTTTTTTTGTAAAAAAATAAATCGTAGCAGTTGTATGATTTGAAATATGATAAAGTTTCCGGAGATATAGTCACATTCTTTATGTTTCTAACTTAATCAATTTAGCAATCTAATAATAAAAAAAAAAAAAAAGAGAAAAAGACAGTTGCACATCTTTAGTCACCGAGTGGTGTCGGTACGGCGAAATTGGAATTCGATGCCTCCAAAATCCAAATATTCGACCTCTCTGACCGCGTGCTGCCCGCCCCGGCACCATTTTGGGGGCGAAATTTCGTCTAGCCCGTAGTTGACGGCATCTTATGGATGTTTCTTTCTTTCCCCGCCGGCGTTCCCTCTCGTCAAACATGAGGCACGGTCTATCATTACCGTTCGTTAATCCCTGATGGCCATCCTTTCAAACGATCCTTCCTTTCCTTGTAAAACTACAAAAGTGCCATCACGCCTGATGTCTTCTGGAACAATCCCAAGCCAAAGATGGCGCGTCACAACCAGCGCATCCCTTCTCGCGTCAGATGTTTATCAGAAACAGGATACAGCAATCTTCCTGAACCAATGCTAATGGCTACATAGAAACGAAGCTAATTAATTCCGTTCAATTATATTCCTTTGATTTCCAGTTACTTGGATGCAAGCGTGATACCACCGAGAATCCCTCGGAGTCGCTGTTCCCGTGCTGTCAGGTTCCCGGCGGAGCGGACGTCACAAGGCATTCCAAACTTCCCTTAAATCCCCACCCACCCCTTCATTCCGCCCGCGGACAAAACACGCCAACGCGGACGGTCGTTCCATGTGCATGGCATTCCCGTAATTTAGTTCATTGACAGGGGCATTCCACCTCCACTCTTTCAACCGTCTTCCAGGCCCTCAGCGACTAGGAAACCGGCATCCTCGTGCCCGCGGAAAAAGCCATGATCGCCGACATCCTTTTCACCCGAATTATTATTTGAATTTTAATTATTATTGGTTGAAATAGTTAAATTTTATAAGAGGAAAACGGTAGGGGCGAAGGAAAGAAGAAAGAAATAAGAAACTTTATTATTAGAATCAGTTCCTTGCCCCCCTTTGGTTTCCTAGTTCTTGCTTCGCCCAGTGAGAGAGAGAGAGAGAGAGAGAGAGAGAGAAGCCGAGAGATGTCGGGATCTGCGACGATGGAGCTGGAGCCGGCGGCGGCTGCGGCGCAGGCGGCAGCAGGGGGGAAGGTGGCGGCGGCGAGGTCGTCGATCCTGGACTCGATCAAGGGGTGCGGTCTCGCTGGGATGAGGGTCGACAAGGAGGAGCTGAGGCGGATGATCTTGATGCCAAAGTACCTTCGGGTGGCCATGGCGGTGGCGGTCCGGACCAAGGACTGGAACGCTGGCGTGACGTCGGCGAACCAGAACAGTGACGACCAGGCGGCGCCGGAGGCGCCTATGGTGGTGTTCGTGAACTCCCGCAGTGGGGGACGCCACGGCCCGGCCCTCAAGATCCGGCTTCAAGAGCTCATTGCCGAGGAACAGGTCAAGAAACCCTTTCCCCTTCTTTCTTTCACGTGGTCTATTATGTCTCTTGGAAGATTTTGGGTTTCGGATACATGGAGGGAGTTCTTTGACGAAAAATTCATGGCTAAGTTAGGCTATCATTTTAGTGCGTTCGGTACTCTTCTTGAATTCCGAAGTGATCTTTTAAGTAATGGTTTGACTAATGCCTGGCTCAGTGGCTTGAATTTCATGTGGACGTAGTCCTTTTTTGATCCAGAAGCTGAACTTGAGGATATCCTTCAAGAAAGAACCTAGAATCTCATCGAGAAAAAAAGAACCTAGAAACGAAGTTGTGACAAATTTGGAAATCTAAATCTCTCTTCTTAAGAGAATTGTTTAATTGATTGTTATTTTTATTAAAATTGTTTAAATTTTTATTGGAAATTTGAAACAAATTTATGGCAAGAGCGTCATCATCTTTCAAGGCAAGATGCACTGCCAAGTGTCAATAGCGGGTGGAGATCAGGTAGCAGTTTTAGAGTGCATATGCACGGATTTGTATAAAATAGTTTTTTTAACCCTATACCTTTGTTTTATTTTTACGTGTATTGGAGCACCTGAATGTTTCCTAGGTGGAATCCATTGAGGCAAGGATTGCAGAACTGTCCTGAAGTGCCTGATTCGGGGTTTACCTAGCCATGCCAGTGGTGGACTAGGACGGTTCTGGCAATGGAAACGGGAAATTGGCAAAGGAGAAGAGAGGGGGGGGAGGGAGGGAGAAGGAAAGAGAGGAAAAGAGAGAGAAAGGGGGAGAGGGAGAGAGGGCCTTCATACGCCATTGCGCTGCCGCCGAGCTTGCTGGACAGCTGGAGGAGGGGCTTCTCCCTCCTCCTGATCTAAATAAGGGCTTCGGCTCCTATTTTCTTTTTTATTTTGGCATTTTTGGGTGAAGATAGCAATAATGTTGCTGGCTTCACTTTGGTCCCTGTTTGGATCAGAAGGAAGACGAAGTCCCTCCTCTGGCTTTCCAGCAGGCTTGACAGTGGTACAGTTGCCTCGGCAGCCCTCCATTGGCCATTGGAGGCCCTCTCTCCCTCTCTTACCTTTTCTTCTTTCTATCTCTTTATCTCTCTCTTCCATTCTCTCTCTGTTCTTTTCGCTGTGTTGGTTCGGACAAGTATGGAATGGCATGCCAGGTGTACCGAACCACAACTGGTTTGGGCCCCAGCACTAGCACAACAAACCTTGCATTGAGGGATTTCTTAATGAAAGATTCATGGCCAAGTTAGGCAATCATTGTAGTGCCTTTAATACGCCTCTTGAGTTCCTGAAGTGTTCTTTCAGTAGTGTTTTGCTATCCTTTTCAAGATGAACAAGCATCTTCTGAAATCTTGGTCGGTAGCTCAGATTTCATGTGAACTGAGTTCTTTTCTGATCCAGAAAATGGGCTTTAGGAAAGGAATTGAGTGGTAAATTACAAATCTAGGTTCTTGAAACTGGTGATATTTGGGCTCCTATCATTTTCTTTGCTTATATTTTTCATAAAGATTTCCAGAAGTTGAGAAGAATTTTCAGCATCGGCCAAATATATACTGTTAAAGGATCAAGAACAGTTGAGATTAGGCTCTTAGACCGCATAACTATGCACATATTTGTGTTAGTTAGGTAATAGGCGTTTCCCTTCTATTTTTTATCTGCTTTGGAGCACTAGAATTTAATTTAATGAAACTATTACTGGGGGATGTAAAATGGTTCTCCATGTTTCTTTGGAAGGAATGGGAGTTTTTGTCAACTTTCGTTCATTTGCTTACATTCTTAAAATAGTAACCTCCTATGTTGAAAAGGAGCTCTGGTTTGAGATGATCTATTTCTATTTTGGTTTCTTTACTTGCCTGCTCTCTCTTTTTTTCTTTTCCTTTTTTTTTTTTGGTGGGGAAGTCCTGTCATTCTTCAGCATTACTTCTGCCATGTGCAATGCATGTGGTTTTGTTCCAAAGAAAGGAAGCATTTAAGGAATGGCCACTCATTTTCTTGGAAAACCTTCCACATATTTTCTTGGCAAATAGAAACGAAAGAAAAGGGATCACATATTTATCTTCAAAGATTAAAGGGTTCATGACCCTGACCACAATTCTGAATCAGGATACTAATTGAATCATAAGAATGTTACAAGAATTAATATTTGAATATGAGCAGCAGACTATCTAAGAAGTGAGATCATGGGACCATAGTGGAGAAAAGGTAGATGAATTGGTTGAGGAATGTCTAACAAAAGGTAAGGACATAAAAGACTAGGATGAAATCTGAACTAAACTTTTGCAATGGCTGTGAGAGAACTGCCGAATTAAAAGAAAAAGATGAAGAAGAGGTATAACTGAGGCAGCTATCCTTATGCTTAATGCTGTGCCCAGAGTTTGGTGTACATTGAGAACCTTACAGTTTACTATTTTAATTGCTGAGAGCTTGATACTAAAAGCGCAGTATATATGCTTGCACAAAGATCTTGTAACCAGTCATCAGGATGTATTGCATTATTTTTATTTATTATATTTCCAGTAGATCATAAACGGAGTAGAGAAAGAGTTGTTTTGATAGCTTTTCCGTTAACACCGTAAGCGTTGCCGGGACATCACAGTTTTTAGCTGTGCAATAAGACATAAATTATGAATATGGACTGAGAAGGCTGCTTATTATATTGAAGCAGAACAGTGTGCTTACTTTGGTCTTGAAGCAAACTGTCAAACACATTGATTCCCACTTTCTTAGAAAAACTTTAAGAATTATGTGCCTTGGGTGGTGGCTCTTAGAGCCTTTTGATTTGTATTACTTAACCATATACATGTTGCAGAATTCAAAAATAGTTAATGTTTTTTTAACCATACAGTTTATCTTGACTCACATTTTTTAACAGAAGATTTTGTCTTTCTGGATCTTTGTTGTTATGCTTTAAGGAATTAATGTTAGAATGTTAAATGATACTGTTATATATATGATGCAGGTCTTTGATCTTTCAGCCGTGAAGCCTTCTGATTTTGTTCAATATGGTCTGACTTACTTGGAGAAGTTGGCTGATCTTGGTGACAATTGTGCAAAGGCCACTCGTGCAAAGCTGAGGGTTATAGTATGTTATCTTCAACTCAAAAACTAGTCAATTTTTTATGCTGTTGCTGTTAGCCAAAACCTAATGCATGTATATAGTTGGCAATAGGTGCTAGCGCATGACATGATGCATGCGTTTGGAGTTTTCCTATTTCAGCATTCTAGGAACATGAACCATTTATTTTGTTACTGAGCTTTATCAGTGGCATGTCTTAGTCAGCAAGTCATAGTTTTTTCTAGTTCTAGGCTACTTATTAGTATTCCACCTCATGGTGGTTTCCTTGTTTGGATGTGTGTGAGTGATGAATGCATGGTTCTGCTTGGCAGGTTGCAGGAGGTGATGGTACGGTTGGTTGGGTATTAGGAGCTCTCGCAGAACTTTTTGTGGACAAAAGAGAACCGATTCCACCAACTGGAATCATTCCACTTGGAACGGGCAATGATCTTTCGAGGAGTTTTGATTGGGTAAGGATTTCTTTTTGCTGCCTGTTTGGCTGGATCATTATAATTTCTCTGGAATGCTATTAATTCACATGAGTAACATATCTGTAGGGTGGTTCATTTCCATTTGTATGGCGGTCGGCAGTTAAAAATACTCTCTACAAGGCAGTCACTGGCCCTGTTTGCCGCCTTGATAGGTAAGAATTATCTTTATTTTTGAAGATCAACCTAGCCTTCATTCCAACTCTTCTGTAGAATCTGCTCAAAGGTATAAATAAATTGTCTCATGGTTATATGTTGTTTAATTATGCAAAGGATGTAGACATCCATGCAAGCTTTGCTAGCTAATGCATTGTTTATTACCAAAAATGCATTCATGGGAGTGAACTTATTGGGAGTTTCATCTCTGATGCAAGACAAAGGAAAATGATTTGAGGGTAATTTCTGATAATTCAGTATTTGTTTGTGTTGTATTTTCCCTTTTTGGTGGGTTATCTTTTTCTTGTAGCTCGATATTTTGTAAACAGTCAAATTTTAGGCAGTAAATGAAAAACAAAACCCATGTATACATGGTGCGAAACAAATTGTCAGCAAAATAGTGAAGTGTTGTGTAACTTTGTCTCCAAGATTTTAGGGGACCAGGGGGGGTTTCCATTTTGTCATCTAACCAAGTTCTAGGTGTTCTCTGAATTTATAACATGGAATCGAATGTGAAAATCCCATACACTACTGAAGGAATAGCTTTCTTCAAGTGAAAATATGTGCTCATTAAATTTATATTCCATGTTGATGTGGTGGTGATGTCTCATGGACAAATTGCTGCATGCTAGAGGGATGCTGCATGGTAAGGTATTGTTTCTGATGCACAGTTTAATAGGATTTGCTGCTTCTCTATCCATATTACTCGTGTCATGCTGGTCTAATATACATTCAACCAGCATATTATTTCTTCTATACTTTTTCCGCGATTGCAAAATTACTAGGATTATTGTTTACACACCCTTAACCAATTTCTGTTTGTCGCTAACCACCTGCCATACAAATATCGATAGATTGATTCCCTTGATTGAGAGTGTGCTTGTCTGCATTTTAGTTCATATGATAAGAGAACAATTTTTTGAGTGTCACTTTGTTCTACTCTTTTTATTCAATTATTAATTTCAGTTGCATTGTAAAAGCCTCTAGCCAGCTTCCTATTTTGTGATAGGCATCTGGATTGCATATCGAATTGCAGATTTTGGGAAGATTTCATGATGGTTCCGGAAAAGTGTCCCTCCAAAACTTAAATACTCTGATGAGCTAGTGAAGTCCTGTCATTCTTAAGCATCACTTCTGCCATGTGCAATGCATGTGGTTTTGTTCCAAAGAAAGGAAGCATTTAAGGAATGGCCATGAACTCATTGGTCAGGATTTCCGAGCATAGATTTTGACCTTGTGTTCTTTTCTTCTTTTTAAAGTCATTTTTAAGTGAATAAGGAGGGTTTTATTTATCAAAAAATTGACGAAGGAGGCACACTGTTTACGCACCTTTTCTTTTGGGTACTGGGAAGTGGAATTGGAAGTAAGGGAGCAGATATATGCCCGGCCAGCCCTGGGACATTGTGCTGTAGTATTAGGAATTTTGATTGTCATTTGACAGAAACAGAATATTCCTAGTTGCAGGATTGATAAGCTCTTTATTGAAAAATGTTTGGACTCCATGCTAGAGGTCACTAACAGTGTGCATACATTTATTATTAGAGGAATGTTGTTGTGTGTGACTGCTGCCTACTTGGCTGATACCTAAATGCCTAGATGGACTAGACTGACTCCATTAAAAAATGATGCATGATGTTAGAATGTGATGATAAGCTCCAAATCATGCTTAATTGATGTATGGTAACAGATAAATGATATTAAGACCACAAAGTGATGCATAATTTTCTGTTCCTTGACTGATCATACCACGGGAGTGCTCAGCTCCCTTATAACATGTTACTTCATTCAATACTTTTTCAGTATGCTTGCTGTTCATGATCATCAGTAAAGTCTTCATTTGTAATTGTCAGATGGATATTGTTTTTGCTCTGTCATATTGGCAAGATTCCATTTTGTTCTCAATATGGGAACTATTTGTTGGATCCAACACCATGACTGTCTCCCTGATGCCTTGACTTGCCTGTTTTAGATCCTACCTCATCATTTATAATTGAACTTCTCTTGTTTAACATGTAATACATTAAACCATCCACGTTTCACAATTTGAGTTGCAATTGCCTTGCAGTTGGCATGTTGTGGTTGTGACGCCAGATGGAGAATCAATAGAACTACCACATTCTCTTAGACGAATGGAAAAATTTACTTTTGGTCAGGATCAGGTTGGGATTGCAGCTATTATTTGAATTTCACTTCTGCCGCATGAGTTGCTAATTCTCAAAAATATCATGAATTTACAATTTCAACTTAACTGTTTGTTATTTATACTTCTATATCGCTATTCTCTTTACACCAGAAATAAGGAAAAAAATGCATTTGGAAAGTAAATACATTGTTAATGCATCGTTGCTGTTCTTCAATCAATAAAAATGACTTGGCGGTAGATGAAACAGATGAGCTTACCACCATGGCTTCTGCCTTGCTTTTAATTTACAAGTCTTCAATGTTCTCTGATCTTCTTAGTTCTGCAATGTTCTCATAGCCCTATCTCATATCTACTTTCCTTGTTTATATAATATAACTCTAGTCCTTGAAGTAAAGTTAGTTTCCTTAACCCAGCAATGCAATTAACATTTGAGATAAGGTGGCATAAATTTACAAATCTCTTTGCACCTACAGGTAATCTGTCAATATGAGACATCTCAAATCTAACACTTTCAGACTACATTTGGTTGTGGTTAAAGGAGGGTTAAACAGAATTTTTTGAAGGCCCCTTTTCTCCACTCATTCCACTTTGACCCGGCAAACACTGGAAAGTGACCAATTTGTTTCAGAGCTAAACTAGTCATGCTAAAAAAGTTGGTAGAGCTACTATTTCCATAGAGCAACTTTTACCACCTAATCCAGAGTAAACTATTCGAACATGTAGGGTCGAGTAGTTTATTGAAGACTAAAGCGGGTTTGGAGTAAATCAACCCATTCTGCAACTCATTCTCAAAAAAAAAATGTCTGCAACCACATGCAGACATTTGTGGTGGAACCTATTTAATGGGCAAAGCATTGTTTCAGGAATGTAGAAGAGACATATTTATGTCGAACTCAAAGTTTTATTCTCTTGTGTATGAAAATGTAGAACATTCTAGTTTATTAACTCTTTGGAAAGGTGATATCATGATTTAATTCAATACATCTTGTGGCACACCATTTTTCAATTATGTAAGACTTGTTATATTTAATACCATTTCCTTATATTCTTGTACCGTTGATCATGAGTACCAAGAACTAGATGTTCCATTCATCTTGTTATATACGAGAAACACAATTGTGAGATCAATTTGACCAAAAGGGGAAGAATGAATGGAAATGCTCAGGGACCTAAAGTTTATTTTTAGTACTTAAAAAACAGTATTGAGAGAACAATGTGAAACTACTGCAAACTTGTATTTAGAGGGTTCCATATGGTCTTCCTGTGATTTTCCATGTGTTCCCACTTGATTACTTGTTTCCATGGGATTTCAACTTGAATTATCAATTTTATAAAAAGAGAGTAATTCTTGACATTTTTTAATCTAGAGTTTCCAAGTATTCAGAAATTTTTTATGCAATGATAAGTCGTACAGGTCGATGTCATGCAACTTTTGTTTCAATTAATAATACTGGAGTTGCTAGAGGCAGGATAAAGCTTCCAAGAATTAGGGCCACCATTAGAAACATTATAACATTTATGGCTTTAATAAGTCCGATTTCAGAAACATCTAGCCTAGGTGGGTGAAGGAGAGGACTCTTTATGCATTGATCTGTATGTCTTTACTTTTTTTTTTAAAAAAAAAAAATTTTCATGACTATGCGTACTTTTCAGTTTTCAGTTTCCAACCAACATTAGGGAAGCATATTTATACATGTTATGTAACAAAATGACACCATGTATCGTCAAATATTAAGCAAGAAAAGAGATTTCTATGTGATTAGTGGGTGTCAAGATTTCTGGAGACATTGCTTTAGTCCAAATATTGGGGCCTTGATGCATTAAGATTTGGTGGATGAGAAAAGCTTGACCTTTTTCAGAATCTTGTAGATATATGATCTTTTCCTCCAGGATAGTGACAAAAAATTTGTGACCTTTAACATTATATGTATTCTACATCAGTATAAACATAATTTTTTTTTTAGTTTCTTTATTTTTTTTTTAAAATTTGTGAATGCTTGTAATGTTTTGAGACAATGAAAAGGGTCCAAGATCTAAAAGGGCAATGCAACGCATGCTCTTCTTAGTCTTCATTGCCACCACAACTACTGTTAACAAGTTTTATGGTAGGTTAATATAGAGTTATGAGAGTAAGGATACTCTCCAGTTTGCAATTGAACTGTAGATGTCCAGCTTTTCAATCAAAGACAGTTTGTGTATTGTGTGATGGCCTGTGATTGAGAGGCACCTTGGTTGTACATATCCTTACCTGTCCCATGACCCACTTAATCATGGCCTTTGCGTGATACACGGATGGTCATGATCAAGTATTGGGCCTCTCCAGTTTAGCTGCAAACTGAAGAGGATCTGAACTCAAGCGATGAATGCTGCTTTGTTATTGACCTGTGTCAAGGGCCCTATCTCATCCAAGTACTTTCTTCTGATTTGTTCCTTCTAGTCCATCTGAGCAGTGTGCTTAGCTGAGCTTTCTGCAATTACCATTATACGCAGCCATAACACCTCTATATCTTGTTTTACTTGATTTTGCATTACCATTGAACTTATGTTTCGTTCGTTGTCAGTGGTTTGGAGTTTCTTTCTTGCTTTAACCTCATCAATGAGGCTCAATTTAGTTATATTTCTACATTATCTGTCAAATGATATTTGTTATCGTCTTCTTAATTTCTTTTGGAATGATTTCGCAATTTCTTGGAGTATGAAATATTGATGCTAGCACCAACATTTGTAATTTTGAATCTATAGTTCTATGCAGTGCACAATGTTTCATTCTAATGATACTAATAATTTTAGCCTTTTCTACGTGATGAAGACATTTCTATGGTATTACATGCATGAAAGAATTAAAGTTGTTGCAGGATGTGGACATTGATGGAGAGTTGCCAGAAAAGATCTCTTGCTTTGAGGGAGTCTATTATAACTACTTTAGTATTGGTATGCTTTGATACATGGTGACTTCAAATTTAGTTGACATGTTGCATCTTTCCAATTGATTATTCTCATTGTGGATATAACCTTGGATAAAATTTATGTAGGTCTAATATACACAATCTTTCTATGTGCTTTTAACTCTATAAACTGTCATGAACCCATGCATCAGCTAATCTTAGCAATTAAGCCATGAGTGACACGTCTTGTTTTTGTACTGATACTTCCATGCAAAGGGAACTCAACTAATTGGAGATGGTAGCATTATTCAGCAAGAAATGAATTCCTGATTAATTGATCCCAAAACTTTGAATTCTTCTTCACCATTCATCCTATCAAAAGTTCAACTGTATCTGTGCAATCCTTCTCATATTACATCTCTCAACATTTGTTAATGCTTCACTGATACAGATCTAAGCAAACGGGTTGGATTTTGATTGCATATGTGATAGGAATCAGGGATTGTGCACGTATTTCAAAAGGAAGCGTCGCTAAATTCTAACCTTAATTTATTTTGTGAGCTTAATTTTTGTAGATTTATTTAGATTATTTTATTTTGTTAGAAATTCTAATTTTGTTAGGATTCTGTAAAAAGAGTTCAATTAGGATTCAAGTCAGGAATTAGACTTCTGTTAGGTTGTTTTTTGTTTCTCTATTTAAAGGCTCCACCTGTGTGGAAAAAAATAGACTTGAATGATTAGTTAATTGAATCCCTGAAATCCAGGCTTTGAATCTTTATTTTTCTTTATTTTTTTCTTTCTTTTCTTCTTAATTTTATTTTTGTTCTTCGTTTATTTTTTGTTTTACATCAATTTGGTATCAAAGCAAATATCCTGTAATTTTTTCTTATACTACAGTGATCTGCATCTCTTTTTCTCTCTTATTCTCTTTTTTCGTTGCCTTCCATCCAACCCCTTCTACCGATCAAAAAAAAAAAAAAATTTCAGCATCATCTTCCCCCTCTCTCTTTCCCTCACTGTCTCTTTCCCTTTTTCTTTCTGCCGTCGCAAACCCCCCTCTTCTCTATCTTTGTTGCAGCACCATCACGCCGCCCTGTCGCAGCCCGTCCCACCCCGATGATCGCATCCTCACTTTTTTTGTCGCCGATCGGCGTCGCCTCCTCCTCCGCCGCCGCCAACGTCGAATCTTTCGGCCACCGCCGCCTCCTCTTCCTCTCCTCCGTATCGCAGCCCCCTTCTCCACTCGTCGTTGTCCGCACCATCATTCGCCACCCCGACTAATGGCTGAGACAACCATACCCGTGAGAGGCTCCAAACTGCAATCGCCCTATCTCCAACAGCTGTCGCTCCCTCCTCCACCATTGACGACGTCCCAATCTGCCCTCCCACCGCCCCGATCGACGACTTCTCCATCTCCGTTGCCGGCCGATCGTAGAGCCCTCGCCGCGATCGACTGCAAAGCTTTAGGACCTGTCGAGTTGGGAGGGAGCAGGTCCTTCGCCAAAAACCCCACCTCATCCCATCGTCGATGGTCGATTGTCGTCGTCATCAACGCACACTTCTCCAGCCGTCGATCCCTCTTCCGCTGTCGATTTCGACCCGATTGCAGGTCTTCTCGATTGTCGAAGCGCCTGAACCCACGGTCGCGCCATCGACGTCGCCCTGAATGGCCCCCAATCGACCGACCATCTCCGTCACCATCTCCAACGACACACCATCGATCATGCACCACCTCCTCCGCTTGTTCCCCTCTCTATCTCTTTCGGTCTGCCCTATCTGATAGATTCGTCATCGTCGCCTCTGTCGGCCAATCACTAGCTGTCGTTGACCAACCGAGTCGCCCTCGGTGCGTCGATCCACTTCATCTGTGTCGTAGATCGACAGAGACCCGTTGACCTTGCCGTTTTCCCTTCGACATCATCCCCGTCGCCGGCGCCGACTGCTTTCCCTCCGATCTTCCTTCATAAAATCTCGATCAGGTGTCGAGCTTGGGGCAGTCGACTGTCGACGCGAACTCCATCACCCCACCACCGTCTGATCAGACCCTCACAGGCGGCCCTTCCTTCCGTCGCTAGTTGCCGACGTCCACCGCCTTCCGCCGAAGATCACCTGCTGCTGCGAACCAAAAATAGAGCCCTCCATCGCGGTCTATAAATCGCGCGTAAACAGTGGTCTATAGACCGCTCGGTTTATAAATCGGATCCATAGATCCGAAAAAAATTGTCTTCAACTTGCAAGCACCGCAAGTTAAAAGGTACGATCCCTCCATTAAAATTTTGGATTTTTTAAATCTTTAGGTAATCTAAATTGCTTAGGCCCTTAATTTTGCTCTTTTTCATATTTTTTTCACATATTTGCTATTGCACACATCAAACACCCATATATCTTGTATCATACAATCAAAAACATAGATACCAAGTAGAACCATGGAATGCCGTACCGGGCTGAACCGTCCGGTACACTCCGAACCAAGCCGGACCGGTGGGGAACCAAGTCAGACCGGTGCTTTTTTTCGAAAAATACCTCGAACCGCACTGAACCGCTCGGTTCGGTATGGTATGGCATCAAACTGCTCGAAACCAGGCGGTACCGGGCGGTTCAGCTCGGTTTGGCTCTAAACCGAGCCATACTGACAAGGGGACAAGGGGGTGGGTCTTGCTGTTTGTGGGGTGGGGTGGGGTGGGCCAGCCAATAATGGCCCTTTGCCTCATATCTCAGACTCTAAGAGCCATGATCTTGGACTTTCAGGACGTCGAGAGTGCGAACGAAATCCAAAAAAAAGGAGAAAAATTCAAAAAAATTATCACAACCTCGGAAAGATGATGGTTTTCGATTGAAAGTAAGGTAATCTAGTATTCTGTTAGTAAATATTTTATTTTTTATATTGTTGTGACCAAAAAATGGTAAGAAGTAAAAAAATAAGAAAAATCATGTCAAAATTTATTATTTCGGTATGATTTCATTATATATTATAGACCTTTAGAAGATCTATGCAATGATACTAAAATCATTAATTTTTATTAATTATATATATATTTTTTAAAAATATATTTTTAAAATAAAATAAATTAAAAAAATAAAAAAAAATGTAAATTCATAATATTATTTAGAACAACTGAAGCTATGTATGGTATAAATTTAATGTCCGACTTTGAAGTTTTTGATGTATCATATGCATAGTAACCTAAGCTTAATTTTGAATAAAATAAAAAAATAAATAGTATTTAATGTATGTTAATAGGTTTAGAAGAATATATGCAGAGTCTATAATATATTTTTACTTGGATCTAAGCTTAAATAATTTTTTTAGAATTTTTAAAATTTTTTATATTTTTTAATTACGTAAATAATAAAAAAAAAAATTTGATGAAAAATTTTAATTTTTATAGATAATTATTAAAATAATATATTTTGTTAAACTTGCAAAAATGAGTTAGAAGAAGGATACAGTGCATGATATTGGTTGGGAGTATGGCAAGATGCTCTCGACTCGGCACCATTGGAGATGCAAATGGTGCAACACAGAGTTCAAGAAAGGAGGGGTGATTAGGTTGAAGCAGCATTTGGCTGGTGGTTATCCCGATGTGGCCATATGTCGAAAATGTCAGGAGATCCGACAGCTGATAAAGCAACATCTTAATGATTTTAAATCAACGAAGAAGAATGCCAAGCAGAAGAGAGCAGAAGTGGACCGTCGAGCTGCAAAGCCACCTTATCACTCCAGAGAGTTAGAGCAGGCCTCCGCTCCAAATGATGAGGCACAGATGGAGGCTGTCATTCGGATAAGTATGGATGATCAATATTGTATGGAGGAGATGGCCAGATGTAGAGAATGATTTGGATCATCATACTATGAATCGGGATCCGGCTTTATGGCTGCTAAGGAAGAATTCGAGTTCAGAAGGACTACCTCAGTCAGGGAGGCACCTAGTAGAGGCAGACACAGTATTTCATCTATGCTGGGAGCATTTGGTAGTAGGAGGAGGTCCTCCAGGGACATGCCAACAGGAGCCACCATTCATGATTTGGATCCACATACTTTTTCCAACAAAGATTCAAAACAACAGAGAATTGACGGTACGTTGAAGAAGGATAAGAAAAAAGACATGTGGCGAGCTATTGGATCATGGTTTCATTTTAGTCACATTCCAGCAAATGCAGCAGGTAATACTTACTATCGGTCTGCCATTTTAACCATTAAGGCAGTCGGTCCGAGTGTAGATCCTCCAGAACTGAAGGATATTTATGATCAGCTTCTTGATAATAACAAAGAGAAGCCATAGAAATGGATTTCTTCTTACAAGAATAAATGGCTTAGATATGGATTGACGGTGATGTGTGACGGTTGGACTGATCCTACCAGGTGAAGCATCATCAATTTCTTAACTTATTGTGATGAAAAAATATTTTTCATAAATCAATTAATGCTTCAGATAAGGTACATGACGCTACGTATATCTTTGGATTGATGGAGGAGGTGATTGATTCAGTAGGAGAGCAAAATATCGTGCAAGTCATCACAGATAATAGACTGCAATATAAGGCCGCTAGAGAGTTGCTGATGAAGCAACGATCACATATTTACTAGATCCGATGTGTTGCACATTGCATTGATCTCATGTTGATGGATATTGGGAAGCTTCATGGGGTACAGTAGGCAGTGGACTCAACCCAGACTATTACTAGATTCATCTACAATCATATATCGGTCTTGTCATTGATGCGGACATATATTGGGGGAGAGATTTTGAGACCGAGTGTCATCCGATTTGCTACAAACTACATAGCACTTGATAGCCTTCTGAAGAAGAAAGCAACATTACGTCAGATATTTGTCGGTGCCGAGTGCCAGGAGAGTAGATATGCGAGAGCTGGTACTGAGAAAAGTCGTGTGGAGAACTTGGTGATCAGTCAGTTATTTTGGCAATAGGCTGATAAGATAGTGAAGGTTATCAAGCCATTATATGAGGTGCTTCATGCCGTGGATAGTGAAAGATATTCCCAGATGGGCTTTTTGTATCACATGATGGAGAGGGCAAAGAAACAGATCAGTGAGATAGATCCAAAATATGGCTAGGAATATATTAACATTATCGAGCGCCGCTAGGACTATCAGATGGGTAGGAATTTGCATCTAGTCGGTAAGCACAAATCCAACAGTCCACTGAAAATTTTTCTATTCTACCTGTATGAATCTACTCATTTATTTATGAAATTTATATACAGCATACTATTTGAATTTAAGATTTTAGTATAGGGATAGATATGTATAATGAGCTTCTTACTGCTCTTCGTAATATAATATATAAGATGGTGGATGATCCAGAAATTGCCTTCATGTGTTTGCAAGGGGTATGTTAGAGAGGATGAGATATGAGTATTTAACCAAATTCAGTCTGTAGTCAAATGTATTCACAGACAAAATAATTTAGAGAGGGAACAGACAGCTTTGGAGTCTCATCGACTGTCGTAAGCAAAAAAAAGATGAATCCAGGTAAATTATATATCAATAATGAGAAGACTTTGCTGACTTTACATACTTACCAATATCATGAAATATGATAAATAATTTTGATTAATATTTTTACAGCTAAATGGTGGATTCATTTTGGATAGTCTATAGAAAATTTGAAAGCTGTAGCCATCCGTATTCTTTTTCAGATAGTCTCCTCTAGTGGCTGTGAGCATAATTGATCGACTTTTGCCCTTATCCATAGCAAATAAAGGAATCGTCTGACACAGAAGCGTCTCAACGATCTTGTATATGTTCAGTATAATCTAAGGTTGAGGTTAAAATGTATCAGGATAAAGTACAACTGAAATATATGGATCTGATGTTGGGTGATTATGCTGATGGTGACGAGGATCTGATGATTGGATGGCTTGCAGGTCAGTAGCAGAAGCCAGAGCTTGATGAGCCGGGATCTCCTCCACGACTAGCCAGTTTAGTAGCTAGGAAGATTAGGATGGATCCGGGGCGATGGGCAAATACAAATATTCCACATAGGATTTCAGCTGATCAGCCACAGCCTGAGGGTGCACAAAGGAGTCATTCATTATATGACTCTATGTCCGAGACATCCTCGATGTTTGAGCGAGAATTTTTTGGACGAAGTCGGCCATCTTAGGTAGGAAGAAGAGATCCATCCTCTCAGACACAGCAAAGTAAGAAAAAATATAAAGCAAAAGAAAAGGCAATTGCAGCATCCTCGAGAGTGCAGGAGTCAGCTAGCTCAGATTCGAAGACTAGGGTGAGTAATAATAGTAGTGATGGATCTGATGACTAGGAAGAGACTGGAGGATAAGAAATTATTGTTCATAAGATGCAGTTGTAGGGCGGTATTCGATTCACCGGTGAGTCTCAATTTACACATGCCATACAAGATAGAGACCATGGTGCACGAGCTAATAGAGGTCGTCAGGATACTATTTTATATAGACGACGGCCTTTTAGAGGTTGTCCAGCATACGATACAGTTGCAGATGATTTGGCACGTGAAATAGGATCCATGGATGTATCTGGATCATCCTCATATTATGGATCCTACCATCCACAGTCAGCTTATGATCAATATGGATATGGATATGATGCATCCGAGACATTATCTTTCAGTGGCTACTATCCTATGTAGCTTGGGACTTCTTATGGATCGGATTTTGCTGTTGGCATATTTGGATGGGCTTCTCCACAGCCATACCATCATCCCAAGGACACCTCTCAGAGTCAGAGTTTGAGCGAGAGATCTGAGATGTCTTACAATTCAGAGAGGTTACCTTATAAGATGAATATTCGGGACTATAGTGCTAGCTGGATAGAGGGATGGATTGATGTTTCTCCGGAGTATGAGAATGATCCGAATATCCACAAGCATCACAGATACTCGACAAAATTTTAGATCAATAGAGATCTTAAGGTTAGTAAATTATTTTTTAATATCTTGAAGATTTGTACATTAAATGCATTTAATTTATTATTTTAGATTTTTATTTTATTTTTTGGGAATGTTAGAATTATTATATAATCCTAAATTAATTTAAAAATTATAAAAAAATAGAATAAAAATTAAGTCGAAAAAAAAAAAATCGGTACGCCATGGCGTATCGGTCGATACGACACAGTACGGTATCGTATCCTATCAATCAGGAATTGATATTGGTTCCTGAATCCTTGAGTATAACTCTATAATTTTTACTCTGAGCATCACAATTAAAACTTTAAGTACATATAGTGTTATTTTTCTTTTTATCATAGCTATTGGTAATTTAAAAGATGCATAAATTGCAATGAAAAAAGAACTAGAATCTATCAAAAATACCCAAACAATCCTTCATGAAAATTTAAACCAGATCTACCAGTCATAAGTTCGACTTGATACTGAGATTAGGGAATTTCGTGCTAATTAGATAAATAGCCATGACGACATAGCAAATCTCATAGATCAGGAGATAGAACACCAATTATCTCTAAAAAAGTCAAGAATAAATAAACAACCTCTAGAAGATGATTTTCTTAGTAATCAACCTATTTATCGATCTCTTTCATGAAATTTTAAATTATTGATGGCCAAAGTCATTTCATGTACGCTAATCAGGCACCCCCGATCGATACAATAGTTCCTCCGATTATCCACCACTCCACGTATAATTTTGAGGGTTCTCATTATCATAGGATAGATGAGTATGATAGAGAAGACTATAAAAGAAAAGTAGAGCCGTCATATTCCATATTTAGAAATCCTAGATAACCTACTAGATATGCACGGAATCCTGAAAACTTTAGACCCCAAGGACAACAATATAGAGTACATCCGAATAGACATGAAGATTTAGAAGAACTGCTAAAAGGGGTTAAAGTTGAAGTTGCTTCTTGTGATGGTAGGTTAAATCCTGTCAAACCTAGTATATCTCGACCTGTTAAAAAAAATAAGAACTTTCTTCAACCTCCAAATTAGAAAAGTTGTCACACTTTATCTCATAAAAAATTTTTTAAAAAAATGAAAAATTTGGGATAGTATTAGCTGTCCTTCCCAGGAATGAGATTCACCTGATCTCAGACTTTCAAGATAACCCATCTCCTAAAATTGAGCCATTAAAAGAAAAATTTAAGGATATAACCCCAGAAGACATATCCGATGATCTATCTCCCATGCGTGACATCCAACATGCTATTAATCTAGTCTCGAGGTCACCATTATCTAATCTTCCATGTTATAGGTTGAATCCTAAAGAGCATGAGAAAATGAGAAAATAGGTAGTAAAGAAGACTATAGTTCTAGTTGTTGATCGATTTTCTAAAATAGCACATTTCATTTCTTGTCAAAAGAATTCTGATATTTTTTTTATTGCAAAATTGTTCTTTAAAAAAGTCATTCGACTTCACAATTTGCCTTCTTCTATAATATCTGACCATAATATCAAATGTATGAGTTATTTCTGAAAAATCCTTTGGAAACTATTTAGGACAAATTTAAATTTTTCTTCATCCTTTCATCCATAGATTAATGGTCAAACAGAGATTGTAAATAGTAATCTTAGTAAATTACTTAGATATCTAGTTGGTAATAAACTTGGGACGTGGGATTTGTCATTGTCTACCATAGAATTTGTCTATAATAATTCAGTAAATAGGTCTACTGATAAAAGTCCTTTCAAAATTATTTATGGCTTCAATCCCTATCAACCTATTGATCTTATTTCCTTACCTATAAATAACCGTACTTCTGAGTCTGCCACTTCTTTTGCTAAACACATTCATGACATTTATATGGATGTTAGATAAAAGATTGCCATGAGTGATGAAAAATATAAGCTTATTGATAATGCTTACTGTAGAATAATGGAGTTTAATGAGGATGATTATGTGAAGGTTCGTATTCGTCATAAGCATTATCTTCTAAATTCATTCAAAAGTTACATACCCAAGCCACTAATCCATTTCGTATTCTTTATAAACTTGGACCTAATGCATATTTTATATAATTACCTTCTGATTTAAAATTTAATCCAATTTTTAATGTTGAGGACTTGCTATCCTATCGAGGTACATTCGAGCCTGCTACTATGCATGTAGGTGACAATAGGAATCACGTTCCTCTGCTAGTGCCAGTTCCGATTCTTCCGTTACTTTCATCGGCTTCATCAGTTTCAATTGAACGCATTATTACAGACTCAATGCTACTTGAATTCTCAAGGAAGAACTACGACGTCTTGATCCAGGCATTTTAAAAGATTACATCAATTCCTCGCCACAGTCGAGTTCTTTCCAGTTAGAAGGGAATGATAGGAATCAGAAATTGCGCACGTATTCAAGAAGGAAGTGTCGCTAAACTAACCCTAATTTATTTTGTGGGCTTAATTTTTGTAGATTTATTTAGGTTATTTTATTTTATTGAAAATTCTAATTTTGTTAGAACTTTGTAAAAAGAGTTCTAATATGGTTCAAGTCAGGAATTAGACTTCTGTTAGGTTGCTTTTTGTTTCTCTATTTAAAGGCTTTACTTATGTAGGGAAAGACAAACTTGAATGATTAGTTAATTGAATCCCTGAAATTCAGGTTTTGAATTTTTATTTTTTTTTGTTTCTTTTCTTTCTTTTCTTCTTAATTTTATTTTTATTCTTCATTTATTTTTCATTTTCCATCAACATGTAGCTGATTGTTTTTTGTTATATTAGCTTATATAAAACAGAGCACTGCTTCAACTGGAAACCACTGGCAGCACAGACTGTGGCATGCCACTTAAACATAACTTCCTAGTGCTAGGCTGCTAGTTGTAAATTAATTTAACAATTATTTTAAGGTTTTAGCCTCTCTAATTAGTATTATATTTTCTTCAGTGAAAGGTGAATGCATGGGAACTTGTTTCTTACCAAATTAAAAACAAAAATATAATTTTTCTTTTCGAAACTACCTAATCTAGTGCATTTCTATTAATAGAAAACTGTAACTTTAAATGTGTACTTTGCCATTTAAATTGATGTCAATTATTATCATCTATGAGCATTTATAGAGAAGGGTATCAAAATATCATGATCGTATTTCTTGGTATATTGTGTATTTTTGCATTAATTTATTCGACTTTAATTTTTTCAACACTGTACTGCAAATTTTTCAAGCATCCTTAATAATATATATGTAGGTAGTCTTGCCCTCGACCTCGGCCTCCTGCCAATGATGTGGCTAATTATCTTGCTTCAAGATGTCATCAGCATGTCTTAAAAAATTAAAAATGATTACAATATTATTCTGTGTATTGGGGAAGCTTAATTTGATATAGGGCTAAATTGTGCCAGTATCTTGTTGTTAATGCTTAATATGTGTCAAAGCCAATCAAAGCAGAACAAGATGGGTATTCACATTACTCACCCTAACTGTACATTGAATTATTGCTTTTCAGTTTTCACATTCTGCCTGATACACCACCAAAATATTCTGTTCAGTAAGTGCCCAAAAAGTAACTGCTGGATGATGCAAGACAAACAGATAGAAAAGAAGGGATGTAAATTCCTCAGTCCTCATGATTGCTGAAAGCTATTTAACATTGTTTGATGTGCTTCCCATCATTAATTATTAGTTCATGAGTTTTTTCTTTTTGGGTGCTAGCAGATCCTTACTTTTTTGGTCTTATCAAATGCAGGAATGGATGCTCAAGTAGCATATGGTTTCCACTGGTTACGTAATAAAAAACCATACCTTGCACAAGGTCCAATTTCGAATAAGGTCTGTTCTGATTTTTGTTAATTAATTGTGATGCAATCCCTACTAGCCATCAATTTAGCTTAATCATGTTATCTAACTTTAAGTATCTAACTGCTGCATCTTGTTTTTTATATTGTCAATTTCCTTATTCCAACAGACACGTCAGCTGATTGTCCATTTATAAAGTTGCTCAAAATAATTTGGAGCAACCTTTCTTTTGGCATGTTACCCCCTCTTCACCCACAAACAATAACAAAAATTAAAAAAAATGGAAGTAAACTTTTTTATTTCCTCAAGCTAGTTATGATATATGGTCTGGTGCTGCCAGTTTTTAATTATTGTCTGACACAGCTAAAACATATCCTTGTTTCAGAGATGATACAGATAATTACCCAACTGCATGTTTAAGATAATATGCCCTTGCAAAATATCTTTGTGGAGGAACATATGGCATTTTTTATTATCCCAACAAATCAGGCTTGGTAAAAAAGGTTATTTGTGTGCTAATACATGGGCTGGTTCAGACAATGCTGCACATGATGGTAAGTCAGTGGCCCAAAAAAATCATAGTATCATCTCATGGTGCTTGCTTCTAGTTATCACAGGCAATGAGATGGAAACATTAGTGTTGTCAGTGTGGTATCGAAATATGACCAAAATTAATAACATCTTCTGTCATATGTCAGAAGAATGATTGGATGAATGTTTGCACGTTATGCTTGTATGCAGGTTTATTGGACTGACAGGGCAAGACTGCAGAATATTTACAGGGCTTGGAAAACTTGTTGGAACAAAGTACCAAACAATCAGTTGAATTACTGCAAAAGCTTTGAATTTTATGTAGGACATGAATGAGATGTTGGCATCATAAGTTACACTGGATACTTCATTAAAAGTATATAGCCCAATTATGGATGAGATTTGTGGAAGCCCAAGACTTGGGCTATAAGATTATTTGGATAGATGTCTGAGAGTGAACAGTAGCCTAAGTTACAAAATGCAATTGTATCTTGGCAGCTTTGGTGGGTGGATTTTGCATTCATGCTTGGAGGCGCATGTTACATGAATGTGTATCCATGTGCATTGCAAAACCAACTTATACTTAATCCTTGATTGTTCTTCCCTATTCAATTTTTTGGGTGATTGTGTGGTGAGGATTTGCTACAAATGAATCTGATACTATACATGTCAAAAATCGAAATTGGGAAGATATGTCCCAATGTGTGTTGTCATGGGAAATCTAACATAATGATCTAACCTGAACTCGATGGATCGGGGTGCGTATTAGCTTTTCTATATCATGATCTAACATAAACATGGGATCTGTTGGTTGCTTTTATAATCCAATTTTATTCAAGTTAAAAAAATAAGCTAAAATACCATTTTGACAACTAACACATCCTTGCCATAGTTATTGTGCCAAAACTTGCAAACAACTGAACAGGTGTTAAACTTCTGAAACTTTATGAGTTACAACAAAGAATGACTTGATGGTAACGTGAAGTTGGTTCCTTTGGGATGTGATCTCCTTGGCCCTATAAGCAAATAACCTTGATCTCCCACTAAACCTTTGTGCCAAGATGATATTCATATTCACTTATTTTCTTGCACATATGCATCAGTGGAGTTGATATAAGCCATGCTGTCATGCATGGTATGTGGATGCTACTTCTTCTGAAACAGTTGATACTAAGTGTCAAGGTTACCTTTTTTTTCCTTATTTTCTATATACTTGTACTTTTTATTGCTCAGATGATGTCCAATAGAATCTCCACCAATTCACTGAACGTGCTTAGTGTAGGTTAATGAGCTTGATGTAATAAACTATTGGAATCTAATATAATTCGTGAATGCTTATGCCAAGTGGCTTATGGAGAAGGTGATTTCATAGATGAATGCCTATCTTATTCTAAGCATCAATATCCTTATATCCTATCCTTGGTGTATTTATGCAGCATGCTGTTGAAGTTGCATATGTCTGACCCACCATTTTGCTTAAATGCTGATAGCATGACATGCCATTCAACATTCCATCTTGTGTTTATATGCTTATATTTGCCTGGCAGGCTCCAGGCAAGGTTTTAAAAACCACTAGAATGGTGTGCTATGACTGGTACCATACTGTTTCGGCAGAAAACCAGCACCGTACACAATGTGTCAGTATTGATCCTGTACCATGTGTCTGTACCCGATACCAATACTGGTATTAAAAAAAAAAAAAAAAAAAAAAAAAAAAAAAAAAAAAACTGTATGCCCTCTGGTTCTGATTTTAAATCCTTGTGTCCTACAACATGTATTGTTTGTCAAAGTAGTACAAGATTTTCAAGTTTGACATGCCTTCACTTGATCACATTTTAGAATTTGCAATTTTGTTTCTGGCCATGCGTGCCATCTGAAAACTTGAGCCGATGAGAAAGAAGCTTTGGGCATGAGTACATTCGAAATGTCAGAATGTTTTTCTGTATGTTTTTAGCTTATTTGTAAAGCATGTTGCATAGAGAAATCATCACCATTGACATTGAAGTATTACTTAATGGCTTTTTCTCAGTTAGATGTTTCTATCATTATTTTGTTTGTTAGGTATCATAAAGTTTTAACTTTCATAATATTCTACAGTGTTCCAAAAATGACCCATCTTCAGATTGGAGTTTGTAGATTAGGTAATTGATTTTGGAAAAGGTTGAGAAAATGTCTTAGCAATTATTCTGGTGCTGCGGTATCTTCTAAGCTACCTAAAGAAATCAGCATTTGCAGCTGCAACTACTGTTCTAGCCTGCCCATCCGTCTTGCAAATTTTTTTTTTTTTCTTTTTTTTGTGGAATATGAATATGTGATCTGAGAGAAGGCCTATTAGTTTCTTCCTACTTCAGTACCATGACTAGGGGCAGCGATAGGATAAGTGCACTGTATTTTAAATTCCTGCAGAGGGAACGTTTGGACCAGCTGTCATAACTTGTTTTCTCGAAAGACTCTTCTTTTCATGTAGTCTCTCAAAGATATCGACAGGCTAAACTCAAATTTTCTGTGGAACTGAAGAAACTAGTTAAGTGAATAATGTGTAGGCAGACCCCAATGTTTTGTGTTGATTTCAGAGTACAAACTCATGACTATCAATGACCGACCATATTATGTTCGTGTTTGGTGGGGCTAGAGGACCTTTTTTTTTTCCTTCCTCAAGTAGGTGAAAAAAGTGTTGGGGTTTGGCAAGAAGAATTCATATACCATCTTGAGTAAAACTTGAAACTTAGTCATCTTTTTTAGCATAAAAATGAATATCATCTCTTTGCTACATGCGTCTTAATTTCTTATTTACTGATGGTTTTAGTGCATTCTACTCATCTTGGCCTTTTGGCCTTACCAGAAACCTTTATGTTGAAGCAGATACATGTACTATGTAGTTCCGGATATTATTTGATATATTTTTGAAGGTATTCTCACCATGCTGGTGACCATTCTTTTTGTATATGTATATTTACTTTGAGCAATAGATCAGAGTCAAGTATGTTCATAAATGCATAGGTATATACATATGTATTGTAGTTCAGAATGCTTTGATATCTTTTTGGGCGTATTCTCACCATGTTGTTGACCACTCTCTTTCTACTTGTAGATTTACCTTGAGCTATATCCTACAGTGACAAGCACATTCACCAATTTGGCACATCTTCTCTGCACCTAATTCTGCTTAGACACATCTATGTGAATATAATTTCCATCTGCTAGTTCTCACACCTCTCATATATTAATATTCATAGAATTGGTCTGTATCTTAGCTTTTACATGTTTCTTTGTTGGATATTGAAGAATATAGAAAACATTTTCCTGGTTGGTACCTTTTGTGTTTGCTAAAAGTTTTGCAAATGGAGTATAGTTCCAAGGTTAAGGCTGTTAATTCAAATACCTCCTCCCACCTACCAAGGGAGGTCAAAGTATCCTTTCATCTGATTGGTATGCTTATATATTACACCATTCATGCTCAAACTATCTAGAATATTACTTTGTCAGCCATATAAAATAATTTCATACTCATATTTGTTGTTCAAGTTTCTTTCTTTTTTTTTTCCTATGTTTAGATGACACTAATCGGGATATCCTTATATGAAGTTTGAGACTTTGATTATCAATTTTTGTCAAAATGCAAAATATCATTTGAGTTTCTTCTTATTTCAGTTGATTTACTCCAGCTATAGCTGTACCCAGGGGTGGTTCTGTACACCATGCGTGAATGATCCAGGCTTAAGGTTAGGTATCAATCACTTCACTTTTTTTTACAATTTTATAAACTTATCATCACTTACATGAAATCATGCTTTCTTTCTCTCTGTCTCTCTTTGTGTGTGTGTGTGATTGAACGCTCATGCATGTGTGTATCTGCATGCACACACCACATATCTTAAGGGAAATAAAATTATGTGAAGTCTTTCATTTTTTGTGTCATCATATAAACTACATTACTATATTTGTATTATTGAATGAATTGCAAAGCATGCTATCTATTTGTAAACAGGGAGAAGTTTATAGAGAAGTGCAGTAAGAAGAATACAAAAGATATGGTTTCAGACCCTTAACATGAAGGGGTCACCTAAGGATACAAGCAAATAACAATATAAGTAAATGGACATGAAACTAAAAATTAAACCCCACAAGTGGGAAGGGAGATGTCCATGCAATAACTATTACCCTTGACCAGACAATTTTTACAAGCCACTCCTTTGCAAAGCATGAATTGTTTGTTGGAGTATTAAATTTTAAAGACCATCATGATGAGATTAGGAGCAATCTGTTACTCTGTAATTCGCTTACTAATCTTCCATGTACTTCACAGCTGGAATGTTCTTCCTAATCTTTTACCTCTTACTTATCATGTAACCTATTTATTGCTTACAACCACTAGGTAGGTAGCGGAGAAAGTTGATTGATGGAAAAAGTGACAACATCAGTTTCATATCATCATGTTTCATTTGTAGAAATCGTTTTTTAGCTCATACAGAAGACATCTATATCCAGTTTGCCGCCGCCTTGCTCTGGTTCTCCATGGTTATTGGACATGAGCTTGTTTTTCTTGACAGAACTAAAGGTTCTAGCACTTTGCATTCCTAGATGCACTGATAGTTGTTAATAATAGATTAGCCATGATCCAACTACAAGTTGACGATACACCTGGAAAGAAAAATGAGCAATGTCCCTATGAATCTCACCTTTTATGTTCATCCATCTTTGATTCTTACTTCTAACTTCACCCAAAAATATGGAAAAGTGAGGTCCATCTCCTCAATTTCTCATTATTTATTTTTTTATTAAAAAAACAGTTCTGCTTCTTCAAGCCTGTGAACCAACTTAATGGTAATTCACCAATACAACTATATCACTCGTATCACTAAACTTGGTATTATATTCACATAACCTCCAATAGATAGATTCTTTTAGTTTGCTTTTTGACAAGCATCTCATGACCTTTAAAAGAGAGAAGATGACTCTTTCCTTATGGAATGTGATTAGTATTTTTTCAATGTGGGTCTTAGTCATGCTATTTAGTCTTTCCTTGAACTACGCCAAGTTACTGAACAAGAGGTTTCTTAATTTATACATGATGAGTACATTCTCTTATCCTAAACAAGAAATTTTATTAACATTCATGTAAAATTTCGTCATCTGTTAGGCATGCTAGAAGAAATTTAAGATCAATCAATCTGTTTAATTATCATTATGGTAACATGGTATGATTTAGATGTTGTAGGACTACTTACGGTATGTCACTGGAATGCTTTGCTCAAGGATGTTGCTTTCTTATAAATTTTTTCTGCATTCTCTGATTCAAAGTTATTTTGTGTTAAAGTTTCATTTTGAAATCTCCATTTGTCTTTTTCTTATTGCTTTCTTTCTTAGGCAACACCAAAAGATATCTTGAGCCAGTTAGATTTGTCTGACAACTTGCACTACATATAAGCTAACATTGCATATTCCAGTCCTTTATAGAGTTGCTTTTGAAAAACAATGAATATTAAATTGTGTAAAAAGTATAGTACAATCTAATGCAGTCAACTAAAAGACTATAAGCATTGAATGCAGTGGGTTTAAATCACCTCCAAGCTGATTGTTTATTCAATTAACTTGCTTGTTATCTGGACTTATCTCATGTCTTGTCTCATTCTCTCTCCACATTCATTGTTTAAACTGGACATGGGGGAGACGTTAAGCCTAATAAAAACTTTTGATCCATTGCATAACAGCTCAAGCTTCCGGGGTCAAATAGTTAGTTATCACAATATGATGTCCTTGAAAGCAAATCTTAGGAAGGGTGTGATGAAAGTATTGATGTGTGTGTCCAACTGGCTCCTACTCCCCATCTTTTACAATGATTCGACTTGTTAATCTGGTGGAGAAGAACATCCTTGGCCTTGTGGGTTTCATTGTTGAAAGATCTCAACCTAATACAAGCACTATATGTGTCACCTAAAAAAGTACAAGCACTATATGATGAGTCTTTCCTTATTTTGGGTGCTTTTCCTTCTATTGTATATTGGGTGCTATGCTGCTGGGTCCAACGGAGTATCCACATTCTGCTGTCTCAAAGAGGAATGGTATGATCAACAGTGCATAGTTTCTTATATTTTTTAATATAAAGATTAGAAAATAAGAGCATCATATTGCATACTATGTGATGTGTAAATTGGAGGGGATCGAAGAACCTTCAAGGATACCAATTTTGGGGTGTGTTCAGAATCTGAGAATTTACTTTGGATGGAAAGCTTCAGTTAGTTTAGAGATGAAAGAAGAGTTACGGATTCTGGAAATCTCCCTATTCTTTAAAAGGGAGTTATAGGTTGTAGCTATTTGTGCTTCTGCTTTCTTCTCTCAAATTTTGCTGAATCACTTCTGGAAATCTCGTTTTCTTTAAAAATGCATTGTTCCTTGTATTTTATTTGATTTTTATGGTCTTCCATCTTTGTAATGAAGGATGGAGGATTGAGGTTTCCCTTTTTTCCCTAATGTCCAGTTGCTCATGTTCTTGTGCATGTTAATTGTGCAACTTCTCAATAAAGCAATCCGGAAAATGGTGCTGCTTAATAAATTAGTGTTATTCTGAATGCATTATTTAACAGGGGTCTCAATAACATTTTACGACTTCACATTAAAAGGGCCAATTGTGCAGATTGGGAGCGGATTCTGGTTCCCTCGAGGCAAGTTATAATTTCTCCTCATCTTACCACCTGAATGGTCTAAGATCGTATAATGACACTATAAATAAATTAATGTACATCAATTCAGGAATACATGCTTTTATTTTTTTTCTGCATAAAGCTATTTATAAATTTTCAGTTGTATGATAATTGTCGAACAATTATGGGGAGTCTTACTTATTAGTTTAATGCCCCCCAACACAAAAAAAAAGTAACTTCAATAAAGTTTTTGGCTGCAGTGTCAGGGCGATTGTGGCTTTAAATCTTCAGAACTATGCAAGTGGAAGACATCCTTGGGGCCGCCCTGAGCCTGAATATCTTGAGAAGGTTTGCAGTGGGATTTCTTAATAGAAAGAGTTCTTGGTTACAAGTTGATTTCATATATTGTTGAGTAAATGTACACCGTGACTGTGTGACAGATGATATCTGTCCATGTTGGCTTCCAGGATGTTAACTCAATTATATGTGAAACCCAGATTCTCATTGGTTCACCACCTAATTAATGATTATTACATTATAATGCATAGGTCAAATCGATAATCTTTATTAGCTATTTCTGCATTACCTAATTTAGAATAATATCATGTATTACATCAGCTAAATGGATATTCCTTGTCGACTATTGGTGTCAGAGGCCTAAGAGCTAGTCTATATTTTATTAGAAGTTGTGAATATAGAATACAGAGTAATGTTTGCCAGTTGGTTCTGACTATACTAGTTTCAAAAGATTTAGATAGCATGGAGCATGATGTTATAGAGAGACGCACTTGTTAACTTCTCTGGATAGAGCCCCCTTTTGGACTAGATTTGGTTGAATTGGTCATTTTGGGTCTTCGTTGAGTTAGATCTCTTTGTTCTTAGCTTGATTTCCTAGTCCCAAATTTATTATGTACATAACCCAAAGTACTTTGTTGCTAGCTTTGAAGTCATGATGCCTGTATTGTCTTAATTAAAAAAATATATAATTAATATATAAATAGATTAACTCTTCTTTTCCATAAGTGCAGTTCCTTTTAGTTTGTTTACCTCAAAAACATGTTTTAGAAATGAAGGTTATCTAATTGCGAAAGGAGTACCTGCTATTCTAGAACCTTCTCTATAAATGCTCTCCTTGTTAGTCCATCCCTAACAACTGAGATAGATAGAGAGAGATGCATTTACTGGAATGCAAGTTCAGGTTTCTGTTCCTCTATCCTTCATCCATTGTTCATGATATTTACTTGTATGCAACTAACATCTTGTGCTGACCTATTTTTCTTACTATTTTTTTCTAGAGAGGCTTTGTTGAGGCTCATGCGGATGATGGTCTACTTGAAATATTTGGAATAAAGCAAGGTTGGCATGCTTCATTTGTTATGACTGAACTCATTTCTGCCAAGCACATCGCTCAGGTACCAGCATCATTTAGACAGTTTCACCCTGCAGCATTAAAGCAAGATCATCAAGTGAAAAGTGACACATCTTGTCCAACTGTCCAAGAAAATTATAATGTATTAGTTTCATCTATCATGTACCACTACCAATAGTGTTCCTGTTTAGGTAATGCACTAACAAGCAACTACTGATCCTATTGAAAAATGATACTGTAATAACTGTGACTCAAATGAAAGTGCAATTGCAATGGCACATTTTAAAGTGAAATGCCTTCAAACCACTTAAAACTATTGTTTCTGAGAAATCCATCCAGTGGGTTTTGGGACTCAACTACTTAAAACTATTTTTGAAGAGGAAGGGAAAACCATGTAAAATTATTATCATGACTAAAGTTCTTGGAAGTTAATTCTAGGGGATGAATTTTATGAGACAAACTGCTATATAAATCAAAGACGAGTTTCCAGTTCAATATTAATCAACACTCTGTTTTGTTGTGCAGTTATTACTTGTAAGAATTTGTTGTGCATATAGAAGAAATTGAAGAAATTCAGAAATAGAAAAAAGATTCCAAGACTCTTTAGGATGCAGAAGTATTTTTATTTTGATTTCTCTTGATGCATATTTCCCACTTGTGAAGCTACCAAAATACATGATTGTTTTATTAAAATTGTTCATTCAGTGATAATCAACGCCATCTTTATTTGTCATGCCGAGAGATCTTAAGTATTGTTAAAATAGAATAAAATAAACCTCTATATATGACTAGCATGATAACTTATTTTCGAAAATTTATTAGCTTCTTTACTTTTTCCAGAGAATTTCATGTATGCTGCTTTAGTGACCAGTTGTTGCTAATATACTTTAAACAGTTTTATCACCAAAATCTAGTGGTTGTGATAAAGCTTGTGACAAATATGTAAAGAAACTGCTGGTGTCTTTCAGGCTGCTGCAATTAAGATGGAAATCAGAGGTGGCCAGTGGAAACAGGCTTATCTGCAGATGGATGGGGAGCCATGGAAACAGCCAATCGTAAAGGACTTTTCAACTTATGTGGTGATAAAGAGGGTTCCTTTTCAGTCGCTTATGATTAGTGGAAAGTGAGTGTTTAGTTACCATGGATTAGGTACATAACTAGAGGAAGATTTTTTTCTGTGACCATGAAGCAGCATGCAGCTTTGTCAACTAATACTTGCAAGTTATAATCCCGTCTCAAGTCACTACCAGGAACAATTGCTTTAGGAGAGTGCTGATACTTATTGCTAGTTGATTGAAGTTCAGCTTTCATCTCATCATGTATATGGACTCATCATGCACAGCATTCTAGTGTCGTTGATTGGTTCTTCCTGAACTGCACGTATGGAGGAATAGGATCTTCAGATGTTTTTCCTTTATGTCATGTTTGCTTCACAAATGCAGGTGATATCTACAATGTGATTACGTCAGCCTTATAGTGCCAATAAGCTATTATTTGTGGTTTGGTAGTTTTTGTCTTGTCCAAATATGAAAGCTTAGATTTAAAGAATGGAAATCATTTTAAAGCTGCTGCTGTTTTGTAATTGCCAACTCTTGAGATATGGTGGCTCTTTCTGCTTGCCAAGATACTGTGCAACCGGTGGCACCTCCGAAGCAGATTTATTGAAGGGATATTCGAGAATGATGGGAACTTTCCTCCTCTTCTCACATGTCTGTCTCTGCTAGCCGCAATGGGGGCCGCTATGGCAAAAATCTGTGAAGGACTGTCTGACATTTGTAACAAATGATTGTTCACCATTGCTACTGAAATTGATATGCTTAAGTGGGAACGGGAGGGATTGTGGAGGGAAACCGGACAGGTTTAGCATCATGGTGTGAAACGATACCACTGTTGGTACTGAAATTCATATGCTTAAGCAGGAAGTAGGAAGGATTGTGGCTGGAAACCTCACAGGTTAAGTTTATGTTTGTGGTATGAAACAGTGTTAGGGCCGGTATCACATGTCAAAGTATTTTTAAATCAATGGATTTCTCAAACTGTCTCACGACAGAGGTTATCATGCATGTGAAATAAGGTAACATGATTGTCTGACAGTCTGGGCTGTTCAACGGTTCTTCGGGAACAATACGATTGAGGTTTTGATGGCTATGCCTATACTAAGTTTATTTTTATATTATTCAGGAGAAATTTTATACTAAGTTTATTTTTATATTATTCAGGAGAAATTTTTATTAATATTTTGTTGTTGTTTTTGTCGTTTATTTGGAATCTATTCATGAAAGTAAATTGATCCCTGTGATAGCTATCTTGTTATCCACTCCTTTTACCGGTTATGCTTGAAGCAACGGGTGAAAGAATTGATGGCTGATACAGTATTCCCCACTGTTTCTATCGTTGTTACAGATGCAGTAATTTCATCTGGAGGTGTTATAAAATTCAATACATGTTTTTCCGAATATTAGTTTTTTATGAACAGATATTAAACTGCTTTTGCACATTCATTACACTTAAAATATTAAACATAGAAAGGTGAGTTGCAAACTACACAAAATAAAAGAATGGACTGAATTGTTGGTCCCTAATTATGCTCCATTTTTTATTGCATGGACATGGCCGTTGGATGTAAGCCTGTAGGACATATCTGTGGAGGTGATAGGAGGAATAACAGCCAACCATTATGTATGGAAAATGCTTCGACCGTAACTGCTTATTTGGTAATTTCATTCTCAGTTGACCGACTAGCCATGTATGGCAACAAATCCACAAATCCAATGACTTGCACCGATTCATCTCATTTTTACCTTTTCCTTTCTGGAAAGAGATGTTTCTGGTAGCTACTTGCCAGCTTTTTATTGTTCCAAATGGGGCCACGATCGGATGCTAGGCCTTGCTAAACATATAGACGTTTGAACCTAGATTAAGCCAATTACGCCTGCTATAATCATTCCTATTGGTCCATAACCAGATCATTACTGTGTTTGATAGTGCAAGCAGACTAGCAAGACTCGGTACAGCGTACTGGCGGGATGATACATGCACAAAAAAACAAATAATATACAGAGAATTTGCGAGAAACACTGATACCGCACACATGATTACATCCATGAAATAAGGCAATTTTAGATTTTGTTTCTACATATCTCCAATGTCCAGTACAAAATATGACGATACAGAAACTCTCTCTGATTCATGCATGTTATCAGTGTTTGTACACCATACTATCTCATTTTACAACACTCACTGACAACAGTTTAAAAATCTGAGGGATGAAGTGACGAGAGTACCCAAAAGTCCCAGCAAATACCTATAATACCACAGATCCACATTTCCCCTGTTTAGGCAAAATACAAGCTTTGGATTTGACATCCATTAGCTCTTTAACGACATCCCACATCAAGGGTCTCTCACTTGCCTCCTTAGCTGTGCATCTCATAGCCAATGAAAGTACTTTGCATACTTCTTCCATTTCCATGGAGCCAACGACCTCATGCATAAGATCTGGATCGGCAACCACTTCAAATTTATCACCGCCGGTCAACCTGGAACTTACCCACCTTACTATGTCTGTGTTTTCAGGAAATGATGGATCCAGTGCCTTCTTTCTGGTTATCAATTCAAGTAAGACTACTCCATAGCTGTAGACATCTGATTCCTTGCTCTTTCTGGTTGTAAATGCAGTTTCTGTTGCAAGGCATGGCAATAACACTTCAACATATGATTCCAAGAGATTTTTACTTTCATGCTGTCATGCATAAACAGCTGATGGTAGTTTTAATAGATGTTATCTTGGTGGCTTGGAAGATTTGTACACCAAGTTTTAGAAAGACGAAAAATTAATAAGCTATATACCTGTCTGCATAACCATTAAATACCAACGTACTCATACATGATGGGAAAGGTTGTTCTGATGACAGCAATACACTGAAGAAATAGTATCTCCTATCATTGCAATGAGAATAGTACAGCTAATCCATAGGTAGAGGAATTCGAATAAAAGCATCATCAAGTCCTTACCTGGAGATATATAACCAACGGTGCCCATGATGGCAGTGGAATGAAGGGAAGAAGAAAGCTGATCCATGAGCTTGGCAATGCCAAAATCTGAGATATGTGGCTCCATCTCTGAGTCCAAGAGTATGTTCTTAGGTTTAATATCACGGTGAATAATAGCTGGATTACAGTCATTGTGAAGATATGCCAGCCCTTGAGCAGTTCCAAGAGCTATTCTGTAGCGCACCTTCCACTCTAAAACTGGAGCTGGTTTTATCTCATGTAGAATATCATGAAGGCTTCCATTCTCCATGTGGTCATATAATATCAACCCATAGTCGCTTCTCAGCCAGAAGTCTGCCAGTTTCACCAGATTCCTGTGCCTGATTTGTCCAGCTGTTTGGATTTCTCTCACCATACTTGTACTTGTTCCCTTCTGGCCTGCAAAATCAATCTTTTTTACAGCATAAACTTTTTCTGGGCTCAACGAAGCCTTGTAAACAGTTCCATGAGCTCCTTTCCCTAAAGCATACTTCTCATTTAAGTTCTCAGTGGCTTCCATTACTTTATCCAACAGGAAAGAAGGACCCTCATGTAAAGTTGGCCCTTCCTCTTTTGCTGTCTGTTTACACTTGAAGAGAACAAATCTGAACAAAAGAAATACCAGGATACCAACAAGTAACAAGCCAAGAGTTATCATCGCGGTCATAATCTTTCTAAGGCCTTTAGAATTGCTTGATGGACCACAGGGTTTTAAAATACTGGTATTTGTGCAAGACAAGTCACCTGCCTGACAAGAGATGCAAAGGTCTGGATTACCCATAAATGAGCTTGGTGAAAAGTTCAGAAACTTCAGCCATTTTTCTGGTAGTGGACCTTTAAATTGGTTAAATGAAACATTCACTTCAAGCAGCGAATTGAGATCATCCAAGGATTTTAAGCTTCCTGTCAGATTGTTGAGAGATAAATCCAAGCTCTGTAATCTTTTCAAATTCCCTAATTCTGATGGAACCTGACCTGCAAGTCTGTTTTCACTGAGGTTTAAAGCTATTTCCAGATTCCGTAATGCACCCAATGATGAAGGGATATTGCCTCCCAATTTATTTCCCCCAAGCTGCAGCTCCAGTAGCCTATCAAACTGTGACAGGAAACTTGGAATCCCTCCACTGAACTGATTGCCTTGCAGTATCAATCGAGAGAGAACTGTTAAGTTTGTTAAGCCTGGCAGAATCGAGCCATTCAAAGAATTGAAACTCAAATCCAGCAAATACAATTTACTGCAGTGCGAAATCTCCAGAGGCAACATACCATATAAATTGTTGTGAGAAAGATTCAGAACTTGTAGATTTGCTAGCCTTCCAATTTCTTGAGGTATTGGACCAACAAGCTTGTTCCCTGACCAGTTTATCATAGTGAGGTCTCCACAATTTCCCAGGCTAGGAGGAACATGCCCATTCAAATTATTGAAACTTAAATCCATATATGACAGGCTAGAAGATTCCACAAATTCTGGAATGGAACCTGTGAGGTTGTTATTATGGAGATTCAACCTCCACAAAGTTGAACAGTTCCCAAGACCTACAGGCATGCTACCATTGAGCATATTAAGACCCAAGTTGAGAACTCTAAGTTCTTTTCCAATGCAGATATTTGGTGGTATTCCACCAACAAAGCTATTGTTAGTAAATTCAATCTGGACCAAACTACTATTGATACCTAGACCTTGAGGTATGACCCCTGTAAACTGATTATTGAACAGAGAAATGTTTCTCAGATTTCTTAACTCAGTTATCTCCAAAGGCAGCTCCCCTGAGAGATTGTTGTCATAAATTAGAACATGCTCAAGACTCTGGATTCGCCAAATCTCTATGGGAACCTCTCCAGTCAAGTGATTATCAAACAGAAAGAGCTTGGTCAAATTGTTCAACTCACCCAGTTCCCTTGGAATAGCCCCTTCCAGCTGGTTCTCATACAATTCTAATGCAGTCAGTGATTGACATTTCCCTATCTCTGTTGGAATGGATCCTGATAAAGAGTTTTCAGATAGGTAAAGTTTTGTAAGCTTGGTCAGTGAGCCAACTGAAGATGGTATCTGGCCAGACAGTCTATTGCTAACAGCACTAAAGATCGTCAAACCACTGCAATTGCCTAGTCCTGCTGGGATCTCACCTTCCAATCGATTAAATGACAAATTTAGCTCTTCCAACTCGCAACTGCTTGAACCAAAAGAAATCCTCCCACCTAAATTATTAGTATGGACATCCAAAAATTTAAGCCCTCTGATGCTATTTAAAGTTTCTGGGAGAAGACCGGTCAGCTGGTTATCGAACAGATAGAGCTGTTCTAACTTGGCACAGTTTCCAATTGAATCAGGCAAGACACCTGACAAGAGATTGTCACTCAGCCAAAGGTCCTTGACCCTGCTCATATTTCCGATGGTACAAGGGATCGAGCCAGTAAGATTGTTTTGATTGAGATAAACTGTTTCCAGATACTTAATTTGGAACAGAGGATCCGGTATTTTTCCAGTAAGGAAATTTCCATAAAGGGATAGATAAGACAACCTCTTCAAGTTCTGGAGGATCTCCGGGATCTCACCAGAAAGGAAGTTAATTGAAAGGTCCAAGTGCTCCACAAGGGTGCAATTGCCCAAGTCTGGTGGGATCAGTCCAGAGAGAGCATTGATACCAAGATCAATCCTTCGCAGGTTTCGCAGCAGTCCTATCTCTGGTCGCAATCTGCCTGAAATCCCTCTCTCTGCCAGATCGAGAGACACCACATGGCGCCTTCTGTCGCAACTTATTCCCACCCATTTGCATGGAGTTGGGTCAGAAGATTTCCAGGTGGAATTTATGGAGTGTGGTAAGATCAGACTTTTGGTGAGGGCCAGGAGGGCTATTCCATCTGAGGTCAAACCCAAGGACAGTGGAATCAAAGCCAGGAGCAGCGATAAGCAATGCCCAAGAAGATAACCCATCTCGTAGAGGTGGCAAAAATTTGAAGCTAAAAAATAAAAAATGTATTTTTTTTTAAAAAAAAAAATTTAGCTAGTGTTGTTAAAACTGAAAACAGTAAACAGAAAATCCACAGAAAAAGAGATATTTTGGATAACACTGCGGTTTTGTATCACTAGTAAGCAAAGACCTAAAAAAGGAAAAAGAAGAGAGAGAGAGAGAGAGAGAGAGCGCTGGGTTACAGGTGCTGGAAGAGTTATGAGCGATGCCAAAAGAAAAGACGTAATTCTGGGAAGACCGACAGAGCTGAGGAAATCCAAGGAGTACACGTTTTGCTCCCTTAATTTCAAGAGCTACTCCAAGCAGCGCATGGAAATTTAACACGTACCACGGGAACAAAAGAAAGCTATTGGTAACTAAAAAGAAATGTAATTCAAGAAAAGCGATGAGTAACTCGATGAAATGATCCCGTTTCTCAAAAAGATCACAAGAACAGAAGAAATCTAAGAAAAAGGTGGGATCTTTACTTTCGTCGGAGCTCTTCTAGTACTTTCTTCCTGCTCCAAGGGATAGGGAACACAAAAGCCGAGAGACAAGATTAGAGAGGGACGGAACCATGCAACCCAGGGTAAACCAGCTCCAGGAGAGATACGAGGCATTTAAATCACTAGCATGTTGGAATTTCTTGATTTACACCATCACATTTCAGTAAGAAAAGCACGCGTTTTTAACTTTAAGCAACGACGGAAAGAGGCGTCCAGACTAACATGCGCTGGATGGTGCGTCATCCATCCACCTTCTCAAAACACGATGTCACTTAGACATGTGCCAGACAGACTGGCAGGTTACGGACATGGTCCAGTGGACCAGTCAAATTTAAGCTCGCCTCATTTCCTCGCTCGCGGTTAAAAAATCCAGGATAGCAGCCCGGTAGGTGGAAGTCGCGATTAATTATTCAATTGACATTTGAGTGGAGAGGGAGAGATTATTTGTCGGACCCGATTCAAAGTGGTCCATAGGTACTTAGGACGAGGGAAACGGAATTAAATAGACGATAACACGTAAAAAGATATTAAATATATAAAAAGACATGCGTTAAGGAGGAAAAAAATGAGAATTATAATAATTAAAATTTTGTTAAAAATATTCAAAAAGCATTTAATGCTTCTTGAAGATAATAAAATAACTTGATTCATGTAATATTAAGGACAAATATTATTATAAATGATATAATAAATATAATTATTTTTATAAAAAATAATTTTTTTATTTTTAATATCATATGAATTAAAATATTTTGCTGTTTCTAAAAATGCTGCTGAATGCCCCAGCAAAACTATTAGTGCCAAGATTAACACCGATCCTGGACGGCAATAAATATAGCCTAGCTGAACATCGTGCCATCTAGCTTGTAATAAGGCGGTTAAATGGTTAAAAATGAAGATGACTGTTGTTGGAGATAAATTTTACTCCTACCGAAATCTAATTTGGTGTTCAGCCTAATGCGGTCGGTAGCCACGGAAGAGCTTCAACGGATGGATCTTGGCCGAACTCCTATAGCCGATCGAATAAGCGATCGAGCTCCTTTGAACTGCTTAGCGACCGGGCTTTAGTCGAACTGCTCAACGACCGAGCTCCTTCGGACTCCCAATGACCGGACCTTAGCCGAAATCCTTCAACCTACCGAACTCTCCAGCGGCCGAGCTTTAGTCGGACTCCCGCGAGAGCCGAACTCTCTCCGCACTCGTCCGACCGAACTCCTTCCGAGCTTCCCTCGACCGAACTCCTTTAGGGATCCGAATTCCTCTACAATGGATACACACCGAAGTCCACCGATCAATGCCCACTTTCTCAAAGCCATGGCTATCAAATCTGAACGAACTGTCGCCATCAGTCTGCCACAGGCAACGTGATCGGACGACATGACCACCACTACTGGCAACACCACTCTCTCCATAACCAATCCCATGCGGTCCGCAACCGGACGACATGGCCACCACTACTGATGACGCCACTCTCTTCGTACCAAACTCCATGCAGCCCCGACGGTTCACTACCAGGTGGTATGGTCGTCACCATCAATCAGACTTCGCCTGTAAACAGGATCCTCCATATATGCTATCTCTAAGCTTTGATCTCTAATCTCTAAGCTTTAAACTCAAAGCTCTGCGAAACTCATTTCCGAGCACTCCATTCCTGTTGGCCAGAGCTAACTTGATCGTCAAAGGGTCCTGCCGGAGCCACCCCCCACCGGCTCCGGACGGAATTTTGTTTTGCAGGTCCCCGATGGCGATCTTGTCCACCTCTGCTCCAGCTGATTCCGGCGATGACCAGTTTCTGCGTCAACAGATTGGCGTTAGAAGGAGGGCACTGAACCTCCGAGGTCCCCTTGTTCTTAAAGAAGTGCTCGACGACGATTTCTCTCTCCCCTCTCCGGAGATTTCTCTTCTTCCTCTCTAAAGTTCTTTTCCAAAAAGAAAATGCCTCCCAGGAGAGCTTCGACTCAACGATCGGCAGCCTCCGCAGCCCGATCCCATCCAAATCCGTCTGTTCCTTCTTCAGCCCCTGCAGCTCAGGTTCCATCTATACCCGCGGTGGATGTGGAGAAGTTCAACCTGCTTATCCGACAGATCCGTGGCTTCACGGAGGCAATGCAGGCCATACAGCAGCCTCCGACGATGACTCCACCAGGAAACCCACCATCGAAATGTCGAAAATCGACCCTAAGGAAGAGTACCAGGGCCAGCATATCCGTCGCCCCTGAGAAGGAAAAACAGAGAGCCGAGGATCCGTGCTCGAATCATAGTTCTCTTCTGAGGGAGACCTTCCCCATTTGTAGCCGGAAGCCCTCCAAGATCTGCAACCAAGACGACGCCCTCGACCACAGACTGCGGAAGATGGATCGACGGATTGAAGAGCTCGGCCACGTCGCCTCAGTTCATCATGCCGACGTCCATATCGATCCTCCTTTCTTCCTCCGAATTATGCAAGAGCCCGTCCCGCCGAACTTCGAGCTTCTCCAATTCGAAAACTATAATGGAACCTCAGATTCAGTTGATCATCTGGAGGCCTTTCGGACCATGATGCTACTCCACGGTACTTCATACGCCATACTGTGCCGAGCCTTCCCATCTACCTTAAAGAGAGCAGCGAAAAATTGATACTCGACGTTAAAGCCGGGTACGATCTTCTCTTTTGACCAGATGAGCCGATAGTTTGCGGCTCACTTCATCAGTAGCCGACGTCCACGCCGAGGTTCGGATTTTCTGATGAACGTCAAGCAGAAGCAGGGAAAATCCATTCGGGCTTACGTCACCCGATTTAACGCCGCAGCATTGGAGGTCCGGGACCTGGATCAGTCTGTTGCGATGGCCACACTCAAGGATGGCCTTCAGAATAATAACTTGCTGTTCTCCATGGAAAAGAAGTATCCCAAGGACTTCGCCAATCTGCTGGCTCGGGCCGAGGGATATGCCCGTGCGGAAGAAGCCTTCAAGTTGAAGGACGAAAAAGTCTTAAGAGAGCGGCTGGCGGACGAGTATAATAGACCCGCCGCCAATGGAGAGATGAGCGAGGTTCGGCCACGCTCACAGACTCCCTGCGGGCGCAGGAGAGCCCGAACTCTTCGAGCTCGCCACCAAGGAAGCCCGGACAGAAGGGCACGAAAAAGTCCTCCCAAAAAGTTCCGCGACTACGCCCCCCTCAACGCTCCTCTAACTCAAATTCTCACCGAAGTTAAGAACCAACTGCCAAGACTGGAAGGATTACGATCTCCTCCAAACAAGCGCGATCGAAGCAAGTACTGCCTCTACCATCACGACCACGACCACGACACTGAGGAATGCATTCAACTCCAAGACGAAATTGAGGAGCTCATCTGAAAGGAGCGGCTGGGTAAATTCCTTCGATGCTAACCTGAAGTAGGAGAAGATCGACCAACGGCGCTGCCGTAACCGAAAATAAGAAGGTCGGCCGCCTCGCGGTGTCATCAACATCACCCCCGGGAGGAGCTTGGTACATCGACGATTCATCATCTCCCAGCATCAAAGCCAAGAAAAGCATGCTCCAAATTGAAGAGGCCAGCATGAGATAGAGGAGGTCGTCCAATCCGGAGCTTATTGTCTGAAGAGACGCGGAGGAATAATGCTACCACGATCCTGAAACATAAAGAATTTAGAGATGCGCTGCCAATAACTTCCTTTCAATAAAATTCTTTTCTTTCAATAATACTGTTTCTGGATGCAAAAACTATGCGATGACAGGAAAGAAGTAGTCAATAGTTGCCATGTTAGGAATAGGAGGAGAACCTCGTCCTAACACGAGCAAGTCAAAGACCTTCAACCTCGGCCAGAGATAAGATCTCTTCCGAACGATCGAGTCAACCTCGACTAGAGATAAGATCTCTCCCGAGCGATCGATGACAATCTTGGCTAGAGATAAGATCTCTTCCGAGCGACCGAGT